>MU885778.1:0-12121 GCA_036418205.1 Ostertagia ostertagi | reverse complement strand
TTCGTCCCTTTGGGGGTCAGTAACAGCAGTGGTATCGTGGTGCAGATAGGTAATAGGGTATAGCGCAGCAGAAAATGAAAATATCCTGAAAAAACATGATATTAAATTTTCTTTGCAGGTTCAGTCGCTCCATTCCTCCACCTTCATGAGAAGGGCGTATTTGAAGGCAGTACAAAGAATGAAAGTGCATCCCCGCAAAGAAGACTGCCACATGTGCGCACGCGCTGCAAAGGCACCTCCTCTGCCTATCGCTCGCTCCTTCTCCCTTAATACCTCGCTGAGAATGACACTGTTGTTAGGGACCCTGTCGCAAAAACGACAACCGTGAAGGAAAAGCCCTGGGCAAATGAAGTTGTTCTTTTGTTAGGTTACGAAATGCGTTTACTACAATGCAGCTTCTGTCAACTGGTCATGATCATATGACACCTTCGAATCGATTCTGCAACTTCGAGTGAGGTCGGATGCATGGCCTATACTCAGACAAAATTCGATGATGACGATTGCCCCTTTTCCTATTGCTTATGTTGGGAGGATGTTTTCTAGACCCATTTCAAGCGTTGCCAACAATTACACTTGCAATGGTGAAAGAAGGGAGCGGATTTTCAGGTGGCCGGATCCGTCCTCGATACATACTCGACGCAGATATCTTCTCAACTAGGAAATGTAGAAGAAAGCTAAGAAGACCATCAGAAAGCGCAAACCTTCCGCTTTCCAAAACTATCTTCACTTTTTCAGTCTCACGTTTTAAGAGAGATATTGCTCTTGAAGTGGCAAAAACTCGCGTGAAAATTTCAGCGTCCTCGACGTTTACTCGACGAAATTTGAGAGACCCTATCTTTCTGCATGGAAGGCTTCAGAGCAATTTCAATACTTTCTTGGAAACGCGAAATCCAGCTCTATCTAACCCTACCTCAAACTGCTTCAAAGGTTATGAAATGGAGGAATGCAACCTTTTCATCGAGGGTGTAGATTTCGACGGTTTTTTTCGGGATTTCAGCAAATCTGACCCAGTGACAATCGCGCCGCAGCTGCCGTTGAATCGGCCGTTGATTGATACACTCGGCTGTTTCGATATACTCAAGCAGGAATTAAGATTAAATCGCAACCCCGTGCCTTCAGGATTTCTGTGCATTTCTGAACGAACCTGACTTTGAGGTCACACAAAGTTAATGCCTCTTTCCTCGAGTCGATATTTCAGTAAATACACAAAAGTGTGCAGCGATGAAAGACAGTGCATAGATGACAAGATGAGGCGTCCTTAGCATTATTTTGCAGAATTTTTTTTGATTTGTTTTGCAGGATTTATTTTTTTAATTGAATTAATTTGCTCTGTTAGAGGGGGTCGTGCCAGGATCTCGATTTTCGGGAGGGGTCGTACTCAGGGTCAACCCTGCGTTGCGCAAATTCTAAAATTTTTACGACCCCCTTCCTTTTCGGGGGTGTCGGTACGACCCCCCCCCATATTAACTATCATGTCTTTCACATAATTTAATGCTCATCAATGCTCATCAATTATGGCAGTCACCAACATGAGAAGTGTGACACCACCAACGTGTGGGACCGTGGTCAATCCGCGCGCTTTGTCTCGCTCAGAGGAGGGAATCGAGGCAAATGAAGTTTTATTCATTAAATAGAAGGAATTTCCAAATTTTTGCGTAAACCAATACATCATTTTAATCGTAAAGATTTCTACTTTCAGAAACCCACCAGGATTTTTTCGATCTCTCAACTTTCCTTACCTTATAATCTGAAAAACTAAACCTTGTAGCAATTACATTGCAATCCAAACCCCTCCATTCAGAAGGTTATATTTTCTTTCAGAAGCTGTTTCATGAAATCGGACACCAAAATTTTAAAAATATAAATAGTTTTCTTCCTGAGGTATTTGAAATGTTGTGGATGTTCAATATTTCAAAAAATCGTCCCGTTGTTCCGTTTTCTGTGCACACGCGAGTTTTTGACATTCAAACATTCATAACTTTCTTCATAATCAACTTTTTGCAAATGTCTAAGGCTAATTAGAAACTAGAAGATTAGAGCTTTCGAACAAGCACCTGAAAATTTTCCAGCGATCATTTTTTCAAAAAATAGTCCCGTTGTTCCGTTCTTGGGTGGTTTGGGGTCCGATTTTTGAGAAGGCGCGAGTTTTCGACATTCAAACGTTAATAACTTTCTTCATACTCAACATTTTGCAGATGTCTAAGGCTAATTAGAAACTAGAGGATTAGAGCTTTCGAATAAGTGCTAAAACTTCTTGAAATAATCACTCGCTCAAAAAATAGTCCCGTTGTTCCGTTTATTCCACCTTGATTTTTTTCAAGCCATTTTCCTGGACCGCGACTATGCAGTCTTCAAAGGCCCATAACTTCCTTTAAAATTAATGTGATGAGAAGCGGTAAAGATTGTTGGAATCCACTCGAAGTGTACTTCATATAACTGTGAAACTTTCCTGAAATTTTTCTTCTGCCTCAATTTTCCTACGGCGTCTCTAGAACTCAATTCAGCAAATTCGCTACACTTTGTTTCGCTTAGATTTTATTTGAAAGCATCGAAACTCTCTTCAGAAAGTTTGTCTGCTTACGGCCGCTGACAGAGGAGGCGTTTTTATGGGAAAACGCCTCGGGTATACGCCGTGCACCTATCTGTGGGCAGAGTTCGCACTCGCATTTGAAGTCTTCTGTTTTCCTGAAGAAGGTGTTAGTATCCTGATTGAGTTGTATTGTGCTGTTATATGGCACTCTTGTTTCACTTTCCCATGAACTGCTCTACACTTTGTTCTCCTCGGGATTTCAGGAATGTTTCATCATCGAAGACAGACCATGTTTTTGCACTACACTTTGGCTATTGTCTATTGTACTCTTGATCTATGCCGCGGAGCAAAAGCGCCGTCCGGATAGCGTCGCTTAAGGATAATAAGCTGATGGTGAGACTTATAGTGCTCTGCATGCTTTAATGCTCCCATGGAGCTCATGTCTGTGTGACTCTCCGACAGCGTGCAGAGCTCCTGGAGAACATTAGAGGCTGAAAGTGCACTCCCGGACACTGCACTTTTCAAGCCGTCTTGCAGCCCGTCTGTGGATACGACCCCCTCCCTTTTCGGTCGGCTGAATACGACCCCCTCGTTGTTCTTTGCGCAACGCAGGGTTGACCCTGTTGGGATTCTGCTACACGTACCGACGAGATTTTTCACCCTGCAAGAAACAAAAACGATTCATACAGCCTCATTAACAAAGCTTGAATTGTTTTGACAGACGCGTGTCAAGCTGGACTCGCTCACTGGATACGTTTCAATTGGCTTATTCATCAGTGAGCTTATTGATCAACGAAAAGATCAGATCAGAAAAAAGAAAAAACAACCACGACTGCAGGACGATTCCATAGCAGAATCGATTTAGGAGGATTTCAGCGGCTGAACAGGGGAGGCATTCACTCAATGCAATCTACCGATGAGAACTGTCTTCGAAGCGCGCCCATGAAGTGGTTCGGCAGCGAGTTCAGCTCGGCAGAAATCGGCCTGCCACTTCGTCGGTTTGCTTCGACGAAATGTCTGTCAGCGCGGAGAAACTGAATTGTGGAAACATCTTGAGTGCATGCGAGATGTCTTCTGCCACAGAAAACTCCACTAAAATCAGGAATGTTATTCGGTTGGCCAAAGCTTGGCCATGCACCGTGACATGACGAACCTGCGGCATCCATTCTTGTTTTCGCAGGCACCGCTATTTTTTTCTTTTTTTTTTTTTGGGTCGAGAGAAAAAATTGGGTTTAAAACATCTACTGGCAGAAAAGCATTTATTTGTAAATCCTGGCCAAACAGCGAGAACTGCTGGTATCACAATCTGCTTCTGTTTCTTCCTAGCCCAATTTGAGCTGGAAAAAAGGAAACTGTGCAAACTCAACATTTCGCACGTTCTAATAAATGTTCTGAAAAAATGAAAATAGCAAAAAATGCGATTTGGAACGTAAATCATATTCCTTGCCGAAAGCAATTCGAAAAGCCCTCCAGTACTGAGAGTTCGACAACCGCAAGAGTTTTTCGAGCAGCCAATATTGTAGCTCATTATAGATTTTTTACGCTTTTCGATACACTTCAAATAATTCGACTAGAAAGAGCAAAAGTGTAGCACATCTTCTTGAATCTAAGAGGAAGTGGGGCGCATAAAATTACAAGGGAAGACTAAACCAAAGGTGGAACGAGAATAGCACAAGTGACGTCTTCATTCCATAATCTTTTAATTGGCTTTGCTTCAGAAGGCAATCATTCCAGTCAATGATTTGATTTCAACGAAATCACTCACCTCTTTGAAGTCTAGCTGCTCATCAAAGCGGAAGGTTTTTCGTCTTCAACAAATGCAAGTCAAAGCTCAAACTACTACGCCATTGCCTTTGTTCAGTGGTGCGTTGTGTACAAAACACGTTTCTTATTCAACTCAAAAACCCTAATTTGTGTCACACATAATGAAAGTAATTCATTCCACTGTCACATGCAGTTTTCTGTAGATACTTAGCTCACGATCAGATTTTTTTTAAAGAACAATGGAAGAAGCATCTGTCAAAATAATATCGATTATTTGTAAGTTTCAAATAAAAAGATCGTCAGTAACAGAGTTGAGCTCGCTCTGATGGTTTGCTCAAAGAGCTAACAATAGCTTCAACACTGTATCAAAAACGGCCAAAAATCTGCCACTCCATCAAGAATCTGATTTCCGAACCGTGCGCGTGGAAAGCAGCGCCGGTTGTCATCTCCACCATTCCGCCCATCGTTCATTTGCCCTTTTTAACATGAAGAAGACCCATGACAATCTTGAGAGATCAAAGCATTCTGAATACTCGGGTGAGATTAGCTCACGCTAAATGTGCTTTTCCTTGCAAAGACACGTTCTTTTTGGAAAATTGTGCCAAGCTAGAGCGCTAAAGAAGGACAAGGTCATTCAGTGGCTTATTTCGTGGTACAATACGGTGGTGATGTCCGTTCCTCCAAGTGGTGCCACTGGAAACTGCTCACTTTTGTGAGCTGAGCTGAACACGGACATTCGAATGCAGGCGACAGGCCCCCGTGACAGGCCGGCCTACGAACACCCACGTCACATCACAAATGTCATGTCGCTATGTATCTCGAGATAATGCTACGGCGTCCGCGGGAGCCGACGCGCACTCGCAAAGCCCGGCGAGTGTGAAAAGTATGCGAGGGTCTCCGGTGCAAGGACGGCATCGGGGGGCAACTAGGCTAGTCCAAAAGTCCCGCAACGTATGGAAGGTTCGCGTTGCAACATTGAATGTTGGCACATTGACAGGTCGCTCGTGCGAGTTGGTAGAAGCACTGGAAGCGAATTGATTTCTGTGCCGTGCAGGAAACGAGGTGGTCCTGCTGGTGAGTCGCGCGACATTTGTTCGCGGCTTTAAAGTCGTTTTCTGTGGCAGCACCAAGGACAATCAGCGGTGTCGGTGTGGCCGTCTCTGAACGTTTCCGAAATTCTACTGCGAACACGTTTTGATGAGCGCTTAATGAAGATCGTTGTTGGTGTGGAGCAGCATCAATACCGCATCTTTCTGCGTACGTTCCACAGACTGGCTGCTTCGATACGAGCCAAGGACGAATTCTGTGCCCTCTTACAGTGGAAGGATACCAAAGTCGAAGTGGCCATTTGCAATGAAACCTATTCCCACAGATGTGTTCTGGGTCGCTGATCTCAGATCCGACTTCCAAATTTGCTGAACGATTCTCTGAACAGAATTACAAACGTTGTTTCACATGTGAAGTCTACTCTAAGGGAGACCGGCAGAGCATTCGATTGCAGAGCCGCTTAGGCGATAGAGGTAATTTTTTTTTTTTTTTTTTCTATTTGTATTGCTTTTTTTTTTTTTCTTAATTTGTTTTTTTTTCTTATTTATTTTTTTTACGAGTTTATTGCTCGCTGCCTGCGCTGGTGAGACTATGGTTCGAGCCTTGCTGAGCCCGAACGTTTCGCTCTTTGTAACTATGATTGCTTTACGTCCAAAAAACTATTCATTGTTGAAATTTGCACTATGTACAACGTTGTCACGTGTTCAGCCGAGTTCCTTTCAAGCATCAACTATATTCGTCATAATGTTGTGACCATTTATTGTGTCGAAGTGTTACAGTCACGGAGGGTACTCATTAATGAGGAAGATGTTATATGCTTGCTCACCGGACCCAACTAACCTGAAGACGAACTTCTAAAAACTGACATTCTGAACCAATTTCGCAAAGTTGGCCGACAATCAGTCGTTAGTTTTATCCAAGCCAGTAACCCTAGCGCTGTCCTACCATAGACGGCAGTGAGTGTGTACTTGAAGAAGTACCATCTAATTCTTTGGATAACGCAAGCAAATAAGACAGACATATATATTTTGTTTTGCGAGTAAAACTGAAAGTTTAATTCCATCCTCATGACCAGGCTCTGACACTGGGTCAATGGATAGATATGACTGCCCACACTCTTTTAGGTCAAAATTTTAGATTCGGATCAGAAGTTGTCAAAAGGGGTAGTTCAACACACTAAACACGAAAATCACTTCTGCTTCGCACGAAAGTGCCTATAGCGTGCGCTATGGGCAGGGGCGGTCATTTGCAAATGGCGCGCACACTTGATCGAGGCTCCTCGCTAGCTCCTTACTCTTGTAATATAGGCGAGTGCTGATAACTTGGCATAAAGATGTGTGTCTCCTTAGCAATGTCAGGAAAAGCAAAAGTCAGAACTCGCCGAGAAGTCGATCTCACGACCTCTTTCCCTCGGGCCCAAGTTGCTGCCACTGCGTTATCTCGCTTCATAACTACGTTCACCTAATCTTTCCACGAATTTGGATATGTCTCAGTACAAGTGGCTACTTTGACTTGGTATCCGTCCCTTGTAAGACAGAAGTTGACTACTCAGGGGGTTCAGTTAGGTCTTTACATCAATTTTGAGCTATATTACTTTATTTGTTAATGTGTCAAATATGAAAAAAGTGTTGACTACTCCAAGGTTGTAGTGCATTCAAAGGAGCGTTTATTGTTAGCGGGATGTATGTGTCATTTTATGGAAATATAATATAATAACTTCGAAGTGAAAATCACATACTCTCAAAAGTTGAGCGCCATTGACGTGGTTTTCTTTTTACATTGATGTAGAGCACTGGATGAAACCTCACTTCAATAGGAAGACCTCATACTGTATACAGAGCGTGAAGAAAAGAAAATGGAAATGAAGGGAATCGGGAAAAGTGGATATGACCGCGTGAACACACTGTCAACATCATTTGGACCACCCTGTACTTCAAATAGAATCGAATCAAATGAATAGGAATGCAGGTGACAAACTGCTATGAAGCATTGCTTTCAAATAGCCATAAAATAGGCAGTAGGGGTATAAAAAGGTGCCACGGTCGGCAGTTTACCATCACACTGAAATCCCAAACAAATCATGGAACGTTTCCTTTCTGCACTCATCGTCATTGGAGTCACCCTGGTAAGTTCATGCGATGCCTTACTCTTTCAGCGACGAGTGTTTGCCTAAACGATTTCTAAGAGCCTAAAGAGATAGGAAAAAAAAACAAAACTTTTCGCCCTTCCCTGAACTTTTTCAAAGGCCTGCCATCCGGTGCCAGAACCAAAAAAGCATGGATTTGGGAACCATACATCGGACATCACACTAGTCACCCAGGCTCGTTACGATCGCGAATCTAATTCAGCATTTCATGAAATACTTCCCACAGATGGATGTAAGCGATATTTCACTAAACCAAGACATTCCAGCCCTCAAAAATTGCTTCAGATCGAGCAGCGCTCTAAGAAACTAGGAAAGTTCACCGATCTGGGTTCGGCGGACGTTGGAGGCAAATTCGCATTCACTTTCAAACTCCTTAATTCCGACTGTGAGAAGGTCGTGGATGGCTTCTTCAACGTTCTTATAGCTTACAATACCGTTCTCTATTACAGTGATATTTTAAGGTCTCTCATTGGCTGGAGCGGGCTGGACGATATTATAGAAGTTCAGAATCGGTAATCACGAGCACCTCCATGAAGTGCACTGGACAACAGCAGTAACGGCAACGGTAATGGGAATAGAGCCACGAGCTACGGATCAACATTTCTTCGTGGAAAAAATCCGAATAAATTTTATGACAGTTTTAAGTTCTGCCTGGCGATGTGGTTCTTGAAGGGCGGAAGCAGTGTTGTAAAAAAGTGCAGCCGCTTTCACACACACGCTCCGCGGACCGAGTCCTGGGTTATTTATACACCTTCTGGGCCGAGCAAGCCTTTCATACCTCCAGAATCACCAGTAGTCAGTAGCCTACTTGTCTAAGAGAATCAAAACACGAACGCAAGTCATGTGGAGCAAATACACTCAAATTGCAGCTGCAATCCTGAATGGAACTAGAAGACGTGCTGATCGAGAAATGGACTGGCCGACGCTTCTTGTCTTAATTTTCATTTATTAATAAAAAACTGCCAGACAGGGTCAACAGTCACATGCTCTCACTTCTTCGAAGTGGTCCCCTATGCTCGAAGAAGTGAGCATATCTGTTGCTGTTCACGTTTTTATGCATTAAGGCCGATGTCAGACTTTGCGAATCGCGCGATTCGCGCGATTCGCTAGCGTCCGCGGTCGCGTTGCGGTACCAGCCAATTGAGTGATTCACTGGCCGCGACGCGACCGCAGACGCTAGCGAATCGCGCGATTCGCAAAGTCTGACATCGGCCTAAGATAGCTAATAGTGACTGATTCGCCAGAGTGACGCACCGCATAACAAATGAAAAACCGTTGCCAATCACCAGTTCCGAGAGATGTTATAAATATGGGAAGTTCTTGCAGTTTAGGACCCTGAAATTCAAATGTGCATACTTCGACACAAAAACACAACATTTTCGCTCGCAATGGAAACCATTTCAATCCACTCTTTCTTGTCAACATTGAATGAGTTTGCTAAATCCGTTTGCTGAAGTCTATGAGTTCCAGAGACAATGAATTCGAAAAGATGATCGTGATAGATTTCGTAGCATTTCTCTTTCAAGAGACTATTCAAACATTTGAAAAAGTGGCATTGGATAAATAAGAGTTCTAGTGAGTTCAAGGCCTGTGGTATAATTCAGTACCGCAAAAAGTTCATTTTTTGTGGGGTGGGTTTTGCGGTTGGCGGCCGAGGTGCATTGCACATACCCTCGCCTTCAAATAACCAGAAATTGTGCAATTGCAGAAATTGACGTGGCATCGATTCAAGAACATCTTTGAGCACACGTGACGTCACCTTTTCATCGAGAATTTAGCCACGTGTGCCACGTGGATTTCTGGCTGCATGAAACGGAGTGTAGAGTCGGTCCCTTAGTAACGGCCGTTGCAAGAAAATGTCTTCAACACCTTGCAAAGAATATTGTCCTGCTGTTATACAGTGCGCTTCGTGAATACATATGGACGCATCCCGAAATCTTACACATATGGTTTCAATCGGATCCTTATGGTAGCATGACTGGTTTGGTGGGAATTATGGAACAAATAGTCTTATCTTAGCACAAAATTATGGAACAAATAATCTTGCGTGGAACAGCTCCCGGTATGGCTGCATTTGTGCGAGAGACCGTCCTAAAGGTCCCAAAGACTCATATCTCCATATGAATGCCCGAGTTCACATTACAAAGATAACTCACCACGTTTTGAGAGAAATTGGCCGGACCATAACAAATCCTTCATATCCCGCAAAACCTCCCCAACTTTCCCCTATCTCGCCTCCTTTCATGAAAGAAAAGTTGAAGCGTATCAACGCGGTGTGCTCACCGGTAATGAAGGAGGTTGGCTCCGATATAAAGCAATTTTCGATAGGTTTCACAAAAACTCTTCAAATATAATGTTTCAGTTGAAAAGAAAGTCATCAAGTCAAATAACAGGGCAGCTTTTTACAAATTCTTGAACTTTCGTATACGGCAGAAAGAAAAAGTGAATCCTCTCAGGAAACCCAATGGCTCAATTGCGTTTACCGATTTTGACAGAGCCGAAGTACTAGCTGATGTATTTGAAAAAGTTTACATTGATATTAACTCCTCTGCCAGCTACGTTCTAGATAGTGGCCCCTTTCCCGCAACAGCAGACTAAATCTGGGACGGTAGTAAAGTGGCCTCAACTGCTAGTTACCATGTGACCATGAGCTCGTGGTAACTTGGTCATGGCTTCCATCCATGTCTCCCTAAAAGATGCGTAGAGCACCTCTGGAACCCCTCCGAAGATCCCCGTCGGAATGGTCGAAGTGAGTTCGAACTTACTTGGAAGTTGGGGTGATGACATCACGTGCTAGTAAGAGGATTAGCAGGGTGGTCATTATAAACTAACAGCGATGGCGGCAGAGGAAAAGGAAATAGTGCGCGCGCGGTGGAGGGCGCAAACATGCTGCTCTTCCTCCGGAGGACTTTTTAGAGATGGCCATCTCCAAACAGCCAGGCTGTGTGGGTCAAAGCAGTAAGTTGAAAAGGGAAAGGGAAGCAACTTGCATTGATTCCGTCAATGGTGTAGCGCCTGCGGTCCACGTTTGTGTTGGTCGGTCACGGGATCGATACTACTAGATGTCAAAATCTTTGCAACTTTTGTGGGTTATTGCCTTTTCTCTACAACTCTTTCACCGTCGATAAGAAGGGCTCCATAGTGCAGTGGTAGCGATGCCGCTCATGGGACGGTGCACCGAAGGTTCAAACCCGTGTGTGACGCGACTTTTGCAAGCAACGTGGTGGATGCTCACCACTTCGCCTATGGCAAATTGCCCTCAATGGGGACGTTCCACGCTGCCGCTGGCAAGGTTGCTGGATCAGCACCGCTTGGAGACTAAGATTTGCAAACAACATCCATTGCATACCTTTCATCAACATCTCTTCCAGTGTGTGATCGAGTGATCCCTGGTGCAGTGGCAAAAAACCCGGCTATGAGCCTACCATCCAGGGTTCAAGTCCGAGAGGGCGCAAGTTTTGCAGGTCGTGTGGCGAGGCTGGCGGTTTCAACTAGGGTCATGTCCATGTTTCCACGTTCTCTATTCCTCGCCAATGGGTGTAAATCACCACATTTGATTGCCAGTCTAGGGCACTTTACTACCGTCCCTGGTTTTCTCGCCATGAAATTTTGGAACTCATTTTACAATGGAAAACTTGTTCTTCTATGACTCCAGACGGCATTCCTTTTGTTTTCCTGAAAAAGATTGCCGTGAATCTCGCTACTCCTCTCGAATTTCTCTTCAATCTGATGCTCGTCCATGCAGTAGTTCCACCCAGCCTGGCGCCATGCATACGTTGTTCCTATTAAGAAAAAATTCCCCTGATTCTGATCCCCGCAACTATAGGCCTATCAGTCTCACATCGTTCTTCTGCAGATCGTTTGAAAAAATCCTTAAAAAGCAATCCTAACCTATGGTACCCACTTGGAATCCAAAAAAGTTCTCTCTGATGTTAGAGTCCCTCAATGACTGGACTTCTGAGCTTGACGTTAAAAACAACTCAGATGTCATATATTTTGATTTCGAAAAAGCTTAGATAAGGTCATCCATTCCATTCTGCTTCAAAAGCTCGTGCACGTTGGGATTCATCACAGAATTACGAAATGGATTGAAGAATTTCTAAACAGCGTACTTTCCAAGTGGTGATTAATGGACACTTCTCCGAGGTTAAAAAGGCTCCTAGCGGTGTTCCTCAGGGTAGTGTCTTATCGCCGGTTTTGTTCAACATTTTTTCATTCGATTTACCCCACTTGGTAGACGCTGTTGGTGTCAAAGTCAAAATGTTCGCGGATCATCTGTCGATGCACTTTCTCATTCTTCTCAACTTCAGGAAGCTATCGATGCTTTTGCAAGATGGTTCACTCGAAACTTGCTCCCGCCTTCCATCCATAAAACAAAAGTGCTCCTCTTAGAAGAATCTAATCCAAATATACAGGGTGGTCCAAAATTATGAGGACCAAGACATTGTGTCGTTAAAAACGCATAGTAGCTTGATGGAACAAACAAACTTCAGGGAAGTGTTTGTAACTCTTATCTCAAAGTAATTCCAGAATAGAATTGAGATCTGCCACCTGCCCCGTTTACACGAGCCTTCAGATGAAGGGGATGGCGCGTGCGGTGGCACGCAACTGAGGCGTGTCAAAATGTTTCCAGG
>MU885735.1:0-11648 GCA_036418205.1 Ostertagia ostertagi | reverse complement strand
AAGTAGTACAAAACATGGCAAAATGCAAAGTAAAAAAGGAAAACATAGTCCTTGACACAGCACCGTTGGAGCAGCGACTCAGCCCGACGAGCATTGAGCTTGGCAGCAGGCAAGAGGAGCGTTGGCGAGGATGTCTCATGTGCTGGTGAACGAGTTCTAGAAATAAACCTCGTTTTTAGTATCTCCCCTTCAAACGAGCTCTGGTGGGATATGAGCAATGAAGATTCATAATTCGAATTATCCAGTTTTCTGAATTTCAGAGATGAAAATCGAGTAGCGAAAATTGAAGAATGCTTATCGTAACATTTCTGATTGGGTTTCGGTCTTCGAAATTCGCAGTTATGGAAAATTTCTTTTTGAAGTCTGCTTATGAAAGTTTACAAACGGAATTCGTGTGGGCAAAAGCAAGAGTTGTGGAGCTTTTGTTCCCCAATGCGATTAGCCTGCTTACAAAAGAAGCATCCATACTTGGCTGGCAGGAAGTGACGAGATGAGTCGCTAGTCCCAAGCAGCGCTCGCAGCGACCCTTCTGTTTTAGACGATCGCGGCGAGCACTCAAGGTGGGGTAGATATTGCACGAATTTGCCCAATGAAGGCGACCACAAAAAACACATTCTGTACGAGGCTGTGAATTCTGCTGCTGCATTGAGCGTTGCGAGCACTGAGCAGAAATTTGTTGGGCTGTTGTGGTGGCGCGGCTGATAGCTGATGTGGAAGTGCATGGTGATGTACTTGTTGTGATGGCGCTGAAATCGAAATGAAATGAATTAGATGGCAGACGAAGATGAAATGCATAGTTCTTCTCAGAGAAATGATTATCAAATTCGATAGTTTTCTCTTTTTTTTCGAATTTTACCTGAACTGATAGACGATTCTTCTAGCTTCGCTTTCTTGCCCTGGTTGACTGTATCGTCAGGGATTGCTTTGCGCTTCTTCATTTGACGCGCATTACGAGTCATCCACATTTCTTGCGTGAGATGTTGTACCGCACTTTCAAGGCTACGAATGGCTAGAGTTAGGTCGTAGAGAAATGATGGCTGGAGGGAGTGCTGTTGATTGGAACAACAGCATTGATTCTGGTTGTTCGGCTGATCCATGGAATTTGGTGGTATATAAGTCGATTGGTTGACAAACTGAGGCTGATCGGCGTTTGTGGAGAACTCAACGTTTGATAGTGGCGAAAAGGTGGGCGACAATTGCTTGACGACGGGTGATAACCCTTCGGTGGCGACTTTCTCAAGTTCAAAATTGAGAGGAGTCATTGATTCGTTTGGTTCACTCATATCTGGAAGAATGTAAATGAGTTCACGAGGTATGATTGTACAAGTCACGGAAGTATTCGTTAATGGAAGTTGTACGATCGATGAGAACACGCTAGATAGATGTATCTACGTTACGCGGAGCAAGTTATGGTAGCTAGTAAGTATTCTT
This sequence comes from Ostertagia ostertagi, assembly GCA_036418205.1. Taxonomy (NCBI): domain Eukaryota; kingdom Metazoa; phylum Nematoda; class Chromadorea; order Rhabditida; family Trichostrongylidae; genus Ostertagia; species Ostertagia ostertagi. Next base: position 10,217 of record MU885735.1, on the reverse strand, counting down.
TTCAAGTGGCGAAACAGTACAAAGGTAGGGAGGATGAATCACAAGCGAGATTTGGAAATGTTATAAAGCTAGATAGAATTCAGAAGTCGAAGAAGGATGCGTGCTACAAGGAGAGGCAACTTGAGAAGCAAGCGTATTGTAAGGCGTACTATCGATATGGTAATTGCGGCAACTCGGAGTGGGAGGGGCATAAGCGGTGTCGGCACTCTCTTTCTCTGAATTCCTTGGCTTGAGGAGAACAGACCTCCAAGCGCAATTAAGTTGGTGATCGCGAAGGAGATGAAGATCGCAGCCACCGTTACTGTCAGAACGATGAGTGAGAATAGGAAGTATTGCTTGAAATTGTCAAAAATGTGGCTAATATCTGGAAACGAGAAGCCCTCTGTTTCATCTGTTCGCGCCTTGTTGCTTATCAGTTTGCGAAGTGATTGAATTGGATTAAATGGATTTACATAATAGAGGATGCCCTGTATGGTGAATGCGTAGTTGTTCTTTCCACATTTGGCACGACATAGTTGGTGGAATCGCGCGGTTTGTGAGAAGAACCGTATTGTGTTTCGGTAGCCGTCTTGAGAGCATGATAGAACAAAGGTTTGTGTTGCACATTCGACTTCTGCGAGGCCGTATTGGTATTGATGAGTGGCACATTATTGTTGTAGCTGCACCTAACAAGCAATTGTAACAACCTTGCACTTCTGTTGAGGAGAAGGAGCATTCAAAGCTATCAAATATGAGTGACAATTTCGCTATTGTTGAGTTGAGTGTTATTGCTAATTCGGCGTTGGCTGCTTTCGTCTGAATTAGTGCACCCCAATTTTCTGAGGGTCGTATGATAGTGCTCGGAAGAGTTATTGGTAATGTACGACTGAGATCGAAATATGAGCTGACATTGTTTTGCTCGCAGTAGCAAGTTATTTCGTCCTCTGCTGGGTTGCAAGTGCAGCTATTTCTAACCGTGCAATTTGAAATTTTGCCCGTTTCGTTGTGCTCGTGATGGCGACATGCGAAATGAAACTGGACGTTGGGATCTAAGACTGCTGTTGACTGAGAGCCTTTAATGAAGTTGCGATGAATGAGGTTACTTGGGATTACATGGAGCGAAGTCAGTTGAAACTTAACATTCGCGTAAGTTTCCTGCATGTTCTCTCTGAGTTCTAAATGATATTGCATTGGTCGCTTGTTTGCTAATTTCATTTCGAATGTGAATGTAGCTGAAGGTGACCACGTGGGACAATCGTACACTTCGTAAACTTCATCGTCGATGGGTTCGTGGTATATGCGATAGAAAAGGCAGCCTGAGGAAGGAAGCCCGCATGTGCATCCCAATCCTCCGCAGGATTCTGTGCAGAACGTAATGCCGGTGTAATTGTTTGCAATTTCAAGTTCTGGGACAAGAGTGTCGGGGTGTATTTTCGCGCATTTCGCGCCAGTACAAGTTCCCATGAGTGGGCATCGTTTGCTATACTGAACCTTTGTTATTGTGTTTTGAGTGAAAAATAACGTTTCCTTGTTGCATCGCATTAAAATCTTCCTCAATGTTAGCTTTATTTGAACTGTAGTGTAGTTGCCTTTTCGTATTTGGAGGCAGACCTCGGGTTGGATTGGATTAATTTTAATTAAAATTTGTCTTTCGTCTGAGCAAGCTTTGTCATTGGCGTTGCATTCTGTGAGAAGTGATTCTACGACCACTGTTTGTTGACATGACTGTGCAACTAATGCTGAAGACAACGCAATGCAAATTGTAAATATGCGCACGATGCCTGATGGTCGCCAACGCTGTTGTCTATTCGGTCTGAGTTCGACTAGCGGTGATTCGATGGTGTCGTAGTGGTCTGCGGCATTGACACATCTATAAAGCCTATGTACAGCGGATCGAAGAAAGTTCTTAATACATCGGCAAGTTCGCGCTGCACAAGCCAGTGTTCGCTTGATACAGCACAAAATGATCGCGACCGTCATTACCACAACGTAAAGGAGAACTGAAGTTATGACAATGGCTAGCTTAGGCCAGCAGTGTGGATTCGAAACCATTGAGGAGCAAAAGTTACATGTAATTTGCTCGCAAAACGGACTTGGTTGGCAGCTTAACTGAAATGTAGTGGTTTCGTTTCTTGTTCGCTTCTTTATCGTCACTATGTAAGGGTGAAGGGTGATTTCCGCTGGAAACTGTATGGTCAAATTACTCTCGGGGTTTTGTATCTCCATACAGTGTTCGTTCCCACATACCTCTAATTTGTTCACAGGCTCGATTTCGATGAAGTTTACTCCGCCGCGAACGCAACGTGGCGAGATAGTGTTAGCATGCAGAGCGCGCGCGAAAGGCAGACAAACCAGCATAATTGCTGTTGCGAGCCACGCATGCCATGCGATGGGAAGAGCAACGGTTCGCCGCCTACCGTCTTCGCCGCGAGTGAACAGCGAGAAGGAATAGCTCACATTTTCCTTTGCTTTTCGTGGAAGTCTCGCTCGCCTCTCGTTTCCACTACTAGATGTGGCTGTCTCATCTACATTGTTGCAATTTTGTGGGCTATCTTTTGTTGCGAGGTTTTCGTTTTCGATGGGTTTGTCGTTTGCTTGTTCATCTTTCGAAGATGATGAGTCATCGTCATCGAGTTCTAATGGAACGAGCATATTGATTGATCGTCGAATGGTTTCTCGGTTAGCTGTACGGAGTGCAACTTCGCGTACTTCCCCATCAGGATCTTCTTTGAGTTCAGTCACTAAGCCCATGGGCCAGTGCCCGCGATCAGTATTCGCTTCCATGATAAGAACGACTTCTCCTACACGCGGTCTTGTTCGTGTGAATTGGTTTTGCTTTATCCTTATTTGATGTAGGTTGCGTAGTTCAAGGAGATATTGCTCCGTCCACGCTTTCCAAAGTCGTGACAAATGTTTAATCGTATCGTTCAAACGATTTATTGCTGCTTGTTTCGTTGTGATCGTTGGGATGTATGATGGGTCGCTTCCCATTTCCTCCATGTCTCCTGCTAGCGGGAGGAGTGCAGAAGGTTGAGCATTTGGAATTAAAAAATCGATTGGGCGAAGAATCATGGAGTCTTCAAGTGAGCTGCCAGCGTAGGCTAAAGGTCTCGAGTTGACCATTCCTTCTGTTTCGATTATGAGTGTATAGAATTCTTCACAAGAAAGCGTCTTTCTGCCTATGACTTTCTTCAGGCATGATTTGAATGTACCTATCATTCGTTCATAAAACCCTCCTTTCCAAGGGGATAAGGGAGTTATGAATTTCCATGCGATCGACTCATTGGCGAGAAAGTTTTCTAGGGAGTTAGTGTCGAAAATGTTCTGTAAGGTTTCGGATTCATTTTGGCTGATTAGTTGTTGGCCCAACTTGAAGTTTGTCGCGTTGTCTGAAATAATTTCTCTCGGTCGACCGCGTCTTGCAGCGAAACGACGCAGACAGTTTATGAAGCACTCGCCACTCACTGAAGTTAGTACTTCTAGATGAATGGCTCTTGTGCTCATACATGTGAACAAGCACACCCATCTTTTTTGATGATTGTCTTGATCTCGAACTAGGAAGGGTCCTGCCAGGTCTACACCTATATTCTCGAAGACTCGCGATGGTGTTGTCCTACTGTTTGGAAGTGACGGAGAGTTTGGATATCGGTAAGCTCTAGCATTCCATTTTTTGCAAGTCGAGCAGGATTTTAGTACTTTACGAACTATGCGTCGACCCGTTGGTATCCAGTATTTTAATCGAAGGTTCGCTAAAGTGGAATTAACTCCTTGATGTCCTAATCGTTGATGAACATCCAGGATTATCAAACGTGTGTATTCATGATCGGAAGGTAAGAGTATGGGATTTATAGTTTGAAATGGCAGATGGGAATTCTGAAGTCTTCCATAGCATCGCAATATGCCTTCGGAGTCGTTTAGGACGTTGAGATGTTGATGTTTCGGTGTTGGCACTACTGTGCCCTGTGCAAGCTTTATGCATAACTTCTCAGCGGCTATTACTTCCTGCGAAAGGATTTGAGTAGCAGGACGTAGCTGTAACATTTCTTGAAGCTCTGGTATGCTTTCGTTATTTTGTCGCGACTTTCTTGTCTTAGTTTGCTGACAACTTTGGTCTTGATGAATTTGAGAACTAGTACCATAATGCGATGACATTTAGAAAAAGAGAATGTTCGTAAATATGGCCAGTTGATTGTTGGTTCATTTGTGTTGCACGAAGCAACATGTGTAGTCGAGAGTAGCGTAATTGGATTCGGATTACTGTTGTCATTACTAGTGTCAGGTAATTGAAAGTTCATTGATCGAGGCCACGCTGTCTTCGTCTCGTACTAGGAACTTTGCGCCGTTCCACCACATGTGTTCATGTAACTCTTCCTTCGTTAATCCTCGAGTAGCACAATCGGCTGGGTTCTCATTGGATGATATGTAATGAAAGGCACAGTGCATATGTTGTGCAATGAAGGACGCGTTTATACGTCGTATTTTGAGAACACGATTTTGAATGAAAACGCCTTTGGGTTTGTCTGACTGGATCCAATTTAGTGCTATTTGCGAATCGCTATATATATTGATCTTGTCAATTTTCAAGTCGAGTTCGTCGTATACGAATTTAGTGAGCTGCATGCCAAGCTGCAGCGCAACTAATTCCAATCGAGGAATTGTAATAACGGGGTCTGACTTGAGCTGTTTCACTGGGGTGAGCCGATGGCGCGCTATCACTAGTCGACACCGGATTTGATTGTCGGATGTATGACTGCGTAGGTAGACGCATACTGCAATGGAGTGGGAGGATGCATCGACAAATGTATGTAGCTGATAATTTGTTGTGAAACGCGGAGAATCAAAAAGTTGTCTAGGAATAACTTTGGTAAAACCAGTTGCACGACTACAAATGGATTGCCACTTCTCAGTATCTTCACGTTGTAGAGGCTGTGTCCCAATTATAATCCTTCTGCCATAGCTCTTGTAGAAACACTTTCGCGGGAGTTAAGAGGGGAACCAAGAACCCAAGGGGATCAAACGTCGCATGAATTTGTTTCAATACATTGCGTTTCGTGGTTTTCTCCGTCTGTGTTAGGTTTAGATGGAGGACGAACTCGTCTCGTTCCTGAATTCCACTGCAGCCCAAGTATCTTTTGTGATGGATGCTTTGATAGGTCTGCGCAATCGATTGTTTCGTTGCATGATTTATCGTTCGTCATGTATTCTCTGAGATTCATCGACATGTCTCGGAAGAGCCTGTTTGCTTGATCGGTATTTATGCACAAGATCAGATGAATTCTGAGCGGTAAGGAATACGTTATCTACGTAGAGGTTGCGCTGGATCTCTTTGCAGAGACGTTGCTCCTTTTGCTGATTGAGGGCATATTTGATGGACATACCTAACAAGTATGGTGATGAGTTAATGCCGAAGGCTAGTCGCTTAAATCGAAGGATCCGTAGGTTGTCTGGAGAAGGTGGCAAATTTACGTCTTTGAGCCACAAAAATCGTACCGCGTCTCGTTCGCATTCCTGGAGGTATATCATATGAAACGCCTTTTCCACATCGGCTGTGAGGAATTTAGGTCCTATTCTGCAGCGTATCAATATGCCGCAAAGATTGGGAAGCAGAAGGGGGCCTTGATGTATAACGTCGTTGAGACTAAGTTCCCCCTGTCGTTTTGATGAGGCGTCGAAGACTATTCGGCATTTTGTCGTGTGACTACCAGGTTTGAAGACGGCCTGATGTGGCATGTAGTACCTTGGTGATCGGCATTTTTGAGATGGGTGAACCTCTTCAACAATGTCTCGACTCAAGTGGTCTTCTATGATGCTACAATATTGTAGCCAGCTTTCGGGTTTTGCATGGAATGCTCTATGTAGTTGATGTAATCGACCTAATGCGATTCCGTAGTTGTCGGCAAGCTGGTTCTTGTTCGATTTCCATGGGAATTGAACAAAAATTTTGTGGTCGCGTATTTGAACGGTCTCGTAAAACTGTTTTACTATTCGATCCTCTTCTTGCTGATCTGAAGGGTTGTCACAAATGCCGACAGATTCAAGTTTCATCATGTCGGAGAGATCGGATTCCATTGAGCTACACGAACCATTCGCTACTAAAAGCGTTATGTTGTCTTTATGAATTGGGTAGACTGTGGGATCAGTCGTAGTACCTGAGATGACAGGGCCAAAAAAGGTATCTTGCAAGTAGAGACCTGATGGAAGTTGAACGGCTGGCTGAAATGAATTAACTATGGTGTTGAAATAGTCAATTCCTAGTAAAACCTCTGGAGAGATATCTCCTTGATGTATGTCGAGGTTCGTTAAGGAGAGTTCGTGTCGTATGTATGATAGATCGTTAGGTGAAAGGGCTTGCAACGAAAATGATGCAGTGAGGATAGATTTCGTGAAAAGTTGAACTTCAATAAAATCGCCTTCATCGTTGAACAATGGTACAGTCACCACTCTTGTGTTGATTTTTTCTGCTCTACCTCCGAATGTGGATACTCTAAGGATCTGATCGCGATGAGTGTTGAGGTGTAGGCGTTGGACCGCCTGCGTGAGCAATGAAGGAAGAATCAGCTGCTGAATCGAGAAGCGCAATGGTCTTCTCGAACGCGCCAGTACATTCATTTCGAATGAGTACAGCAACAGTCATAAGTCTTGTGGTCAGATGATGAACTTGATCGTCGAGTTCATCCAATTTTTGAGATTGGGATTGTTGGTGAAGTACAGTTTTTGGTTCATTTGATTCGTCTTTGGTAAATGGTGCGGCTGTCGCACAGTTAATGAAACTGACTCGTCTTGCCTGGTTGGAGTGGGATCGTGAGGAAGATTTAGACGTTCGTGGTGATGATCTCGAACTTTGTCTATTCTGAGAAGGAGAATGTGTCGGAAGGGGAGAGCTGGCTCTTCCGAAGGGCGCCGTTCTGGTATTGGTTTCGCGCCTTTCGTGGGTGGTGAAGAGTGAATCAAATGAGTTCGGTGAATGGGATCTGGAACGCGACTGGGAATGTGTGGACTGATCGCGACCGGAAGCAGAGTTATCTACCCTACTGTAGTCACGGTTGATGCGAGGAAGAGAGCGAGAACGCACTCGCTCGCTGGTGGATGAGTGGGAGAGTCTTCGTTGGTAAGAATTTTGATCTCTCAATTGTGAGCGTGCTTTGAAGCACAGAAGAGGGTGGTGGGATCCATCGCATCGACTGCATTTTCTTCTGTTGCATTCGAAACTGGCATGTCGCTTACTGAAACAAATCCAGCAAGCGCGTAATTGTTTGAGGCGCTTTATTTTGTCTGCTTGTTGCGGGTACTTAGGACAGTGTATGAATCTATGATTGCCGTTACAGCCTGTGCAGTAACTTTGAGAGCGAGAAGCTTGAAGGCTGTGCACGACACTAGAGGTGGGTCTCGTTGTTAGGATATTTCTAAATGATAGATGGACTCGTCTGCGGACGACATTCTCCAAATTTGATAGGAGATCTGTCATCCTCCAGATTGTATTGGAATCGTATTCTGTCTTGGCAACTTCCTCTTGTATACGAGAAGGAAATTTGCTCAGTACTGTGTGAAGCAAGCTCGTGTTATCGACTGCTTCACCCTGTTTTCGCATTTCGTTTATTAAGGCGAGTATGTCATTCAGTGTGTTTTGAAGATGTCGCGGATCATCTGAACTGGTAGGAAGCCCATTTAATTTCTGGAGTAGAATCGCTTTGGTTTGCCTCGGGTCATGGTACTGCGATTTGAGCTGCTGAACTGCTAGGTCGTATGATTCGCCATTCCTGGGTATCATGCGAAGGGCCCTAGCGGCATCACCTTTGCAGCAGCTCAGAAGGATTGATAGTTTCTCCGAGTTTGAATAAGGCTGGTTGTGTACCAGTTCTTCAAAAAGTTCCCAGAATGCTTCGAATTCGATTGCATCCCCGTGGAAATCGGGAATTTGAAGTTCGCGACCGAGAAGGCGTCGCATCAGATGAAATTGGTCCTCGACGGGTCTGGAAATCGATGCATCTGGCATGTTTGTGCTCAAACTTGGATGCGGTTCTGAGCCTATGATCGAGAAATTTTGGAGCAACGGCTCCTGTTGAACAGTATTGGCTCGTGTTTTGTTTTCGAAAAGGACATTATCGGTTTTGTGAATGGGATTGAGTTTCAAAATGTCTAATTTTGTGAAACTTTCTTGACAATTCATTCGAGTGTTCGCTGCTCTAGATTGTGACGCAAGTTCGAGCTGGTGTCAAGAGCAGCGTCACCTGCACGTTCGTCCAGTAGGTATCGAATTTGTTTTCCACTTCGACGCCTTGTTGTGGCTCGTTCTTTTTTATTGCATCAATCGCATTCGAAATGTTCGCATATGATACCTGAATGGCTTGCTCTTTATTCAAGAGAGCATCTTTGATGTAATTGATTTTCGACCTATTCAAAAGGATGTACTCGAGTAGTTCTTTTGGCTCGGTGGGGTATTGCCATGGGTTTTTGAAAGTTTCGCCTTCACGGATGAGTTCGTGAAGTTCGTTCAATTGACGCGTGAGTTGCTGCTTCGCAGACTTGAGAGAGAACGGCTGAGATGCTTGTGACATGTCACGAAGAATGGGTAGTTGAACTGATAGGGTGCCCTTATATACCCCGTTGTGGGGGAGGGGCTCTGAGTGGGCGTGGTTACCCAATGGTGTTGCAGTGGGCGTGGCCTCGCCTCGTGGAGCAGAGCGGTGGCCAAATGCGACCGTGCTCGAGAAAGCGGAGTAGGGAAGGGAAATTGATCGATTGATTGATTGATTGGACATTATGCGTCCGCGAGTATAACGGCAATGTGATTGGCTTACACCGTTTTCGAAAATTTGACGATCTGTACGCGAACTTGCACTCAATTGAGATGATCGTTCACTATCTCTTTCTAAAACACAATAGATCGCCTTCGATATTGTGCGTCTTCTTTCCGACCGTGATGTACTTTGATGAATTTATTCGATGATTCACTGTCATCTCAGTTTTATTCCTTCTTTCGAAGATTGGTTAGAAAGTGGGAGCAGTCGTGGCTATGATTCAGGCATAGAGTTAATCATGAGTCATCTGTCGCATGCTCATCTTATTGATTTAATTTTTCACAGCTGCGACGTCGCACGAGTGAAAGCTCGTTGCTCGAAGGTTCGCTCATTTTCGAAAATGTCAGAGGGGTGAATCATACTTTGACAATGTTATGGTAAGCTAGCTTGTTGAGTTTATGATCGTTACATCGCACTGTCGACTCGAATAAGGGAAGTATGATCAGTGCACATATAATGATGCATGATGCTATAGCACAGAATATAGAATTGCCGGCTTTCGGATAGCTATCCTCTCGATATTGATTCAATGTCATGACATCTAGGCATATTGGATCTGCAGAGCTTTTCAGTTTCTTTGAATCGACTTCCTTTCTTTGATCGATTCTTTTCTGACATATCTGTTTGCTTTTTCCGTGAAGGCCTTCGGAGGTTCGTGGGCGTTTATTTCAGGTGCCCTACCCTAAACTCTTTATTTCAAGGAGTTAGCTCTAGGCATTTTTTTCAGGTTGCCATCCCTAGACTCTTTATTTCAAGGAGTCAGCTCTAGGCATTTTTTTCAGGTTGCCGTCCCTAGGCCTATCGCGGCCAATGATTTGTCGTACGACTTCTCTTTTCATCATTGATTTGCTTTTTTGTCGTCTTTTCGAGTCCGGACTTTTCGATTATAGGGGAATCGATATCGATTTTGAGAGCTGTATACGGAGATCGATCTGTTGGACGTGTTAAATATGAAATGGTTATATGATATGATATATGAAGTGATACATGTAACCTAGTAAACTACTTTCGAAGTAAGATTAGAAGTCGGGTAGTCGGTTTGATGTTTTCGAAAATGAACGGCCGATGCACCATGTCTAGGATTTGGTGAATCCTAGCCTATGAGTGTGTGCACATATGTGTCGTGTCATGGAACTCGTATAATCTAAACCTTTTACCTCTAACACATTTACAATCAATCGATAATGCACATAGGGGAACATCGTACGTTCCTATTACCGTTCCTAGTTGTCCAGTCCGGGGCCATCGGGGCGCTTGGAGCTATGGCTTGACAGAAGATGGCGGGCTGCTGCGAGGATGGGCTGTGTAGCTGCCGACTGACGACCGACGACCGACACTGACGCCGACTGACTGGCATGGCAGAGCCCTTTTATACACCTGCCCGGAGGCCCCGCCCATTGGGCCCGCCTTTGACAGTAACGTGCGCTTTCGCGACACGTG
>MU885733.1:0-11664 GCA_036418205.1 Ostertagia ostertagi | reverse complement strand
TAATCAACTTATGGCTAGATAAAGAGGCCGGCAGAGAGTAGGGAGTATACCACGATGGTCGAAATCTAGGCAGTCGTGGTATAACATGCTCAGACTCCTTGGCAGGATATGTCGTCGATAACGACTGTAAACTGCCGCTTTTTTAGACGTGGCAGGGATGTGGAATACACGCGCTAATATTGGTGTTCCTTCTCGTAGGTATTAGGAAGTCTATCGGGTAAATGATACTTGAGCTAACCATAAGTGATCCAAGCTGTACAATACGTCTGTACATGTTCGCACAGAAAGGTTTCACCAGGGAGGTCTTCCAGGAAATGCCCAGCTTTCTCGAAACGGTTTTTGCATGATATAGAGGTACGTGCATGGAACACAGAACTGTGGTTCATTTTTCCTGAGCGACCCTCTGAATACCAAAAAGGAGCGAAGAAAAATTTTTAAGGAACTGCCGTTCTAACTTTCATACCAATTTTTAGCCAAAGTCGGTTGCTACTATACTACGTAGGACGATTAGCAACCTTTATACTACCTATAAAGGTTGCTGATGGTCCTACTTATAGATATGACATTAGTTGTTTACGCTGACGCTATTTTCGCGAATTTTGAACCGCCAACACAAAAGAATTGTCACTGCCAGGATTCGAACCACAGACCACTTCATCACCCCATTTTTTGGTATTCAGATGAAAAAGCTGGGCATTTTTTGAAAGACCTTCCTCGTCAGTGGTGCTGTGGTAGTGATGCGGTTTATGAGTGGTCACATTGAGAGTTCGCATCCAGAACTTGGCTGAAGGCTAGACTTTCGTATGGAGGATACTAGCGAGTTGGAGGCTTTTAATTGCATGAACACCATTCATGCTTCAGAGGCAACACGGGAAAATAAAGTTCTCCCTTCTTAACTTACCAGGCATTTCTGTTGCGCACTTCACATGAACACTCTTGTAGAAGCTCACATGGGGGACCTGAGATCTGGAAAAAGTTTTAAAAAACCTTTCTAAAAAAATCAATCATCTCTATGGTCACTAAACCATAACGTAAAGCTCAACCTAAAAACGTTTAAACATTAACCGTAAGCTGCAACCTTTAAAAAGTTTTCAGTACTCACTTTAGGCAGTGGGCACGAGGACTGTCGAAAAAACCAAACTTCCCGGGAACAATAGGGGATGTAATAACGCGTGAAATTTTCACTGTAGGCGTAGGCGGGATCGGGTAGTCTCGGGCAGTTTAGAGACAGCTAAAAATAGCGCACTTGGAGATCGAATGCCTCTGAGCCACACAACTTGCATGCACCATTTTTTTTATAAATGTAAGAGAATGGTGAATGTGAATACCTTCGATCAAACCGCAATAAGAAAGCACAATAGTAGTTAAAGGCAAAGTTCGGGCTGAGACCCTCGTAAGAGCAATGTGCATCTCATTTGATGGCTGGGTTGACCCATGACCTTTCTTGGTAAAAGTGATTCGTTGACCGGGTTTTCCAGTTTCATGAATTTTGCTAAAGAAAAATGCATGTGGAACAGAAAAATGGGGCCATTTTGGAAATGTACCTTCGAAAGCAATTTGGAGGCAAAATGGCGAAGGAATTGGAATGTTTGGATTAATCTAGCCATAATAATAAGAATAAATCTAAATTAATATCTCTACTCTCCCTTCTATCTATAAAACGCTACATATGTGTGTAGTGTATTTGAAAGGCAAGCCCCTCAATTGGAACGACGCCTTCCTGTTTGAAGGGAAGAAAAGTGGAGATGTCGGTAAAACTGTCTCTGTGGAAAGTTCCAAGGGGTGTCCCAAATTCCCAGGTAAATTCCGATTGTTCTAGGAAGTTTGCGATCCGAAAGAACACTTGACCGCATGGCAAATAACACGAAGCAGATCCAATATTTCTGATAGTCTTCCTAGTAGGGCCGTTGGAGCCTAACATGGTGTTGAGTTACTTAAAGAAATCCTCCGGAGAAAATGTACTTTGCATTCCTTTGCTGATCATAATACATCGGTTGTGATTCCTGCGAGGCAACTACGAAAGTTCCATGGAAAATTTAATTCTGTTAGAGAAAGCTTAACCTACAAAATCACCGTCTTCGAAGACCGGACCCGGCGTAAATTGGGTTGGGGCGAAAAGGGCGCTTGAGAATAGAAGCGCACTGGGGATACATAATGTATTAGGCGACGCATTGAAAGAAGCGAATCGAAATCCGACGTCGCCTTCACTTATTTCTCTATTTTTACTGTAATTCCACTTCTCCTTCTTCGGACTACCATGACCGAGCTTCAGCGTATTTCAAGGATCACAGTTGATACCTTGAATAGGTAAGTTTTCCGTGAAGACCCTACACATGCATACTGCCACCTCCGAAAAGCTTCTAAATTTGCCCACATCGCTCAAAATGACCTTAGAGCCCTGTGGGGATCTCTAGTATACTCTGAGCTGATCCAGTTCATTATCCATCACTTTGCAATAGAACAACTCCATAGGATTCCAAAGGTGGGCTGGATTATAGACCTATTACACGTGTAATTCTAGGGAATGGTGTGTATCACACACACATATGGCTGCTGCATCGTAGTCACTTCGGCTTCAAGCAGTGGAATTCTTTTAAGGGTTGCACCTCAATTTTGCAGGAATGCTTTCGACAGCATTGTGTGCCTTTAACAGAGGGAAATATTTAAGCCGTTTGCCCTGATCGTCAATGAATACATTACGGAAAAGGGCAAGAATTTCGTTGCAGAAAGAAGAGCTGAGGGGAGAAGAGAAAGAAGAGGCGAGAAGCTCGTGAAATTTGGAGGGAAATGGAGGGGTTGCCTTTTAGACAATGAATTAATTTACTGAATCCTGATCTTAACCCTGTAAACGTTCCAGCGACTCGAGAAGGTTACTCATAAAGTACTGTATCAGCTTCATATGATTTTTTATGTTGAATTGTGAAATTTTTGCAACAATCTAAAATTTACCAGGAATTTCGGACATGCTTGGGAGTTTCTAGTTTTTTTTTCATTCTTCACTAATTTCCCATTCAAAAAATATGCCGGCTCGGTGAAATTGGCTTGGCCTCAGAACATGTTGATATTGAATTATTTGATTCACTATTTGAAAAAAGACTACTGCAAAAAGGCGGTTTCATCGAATGTTTTATCGATGTGCATGTAGGAGACTTCGCTTTGCCGCATTTGTACAAGACTAACAACAGTGAGTAATGCACTACTCATTTGGCATTTTCATGGACCAGGAACTTTCCCTGATGCCAAAATTTTCTTGTTATTCATTGATCAGTAAGATGTATGTTGGGCATTATTGGGACTGATTTGAGTTCCTAAGACGATTTAAAAGACATTGTGATGACGGTGTCAGACGTTGCGCGCGAACGATGCACCAGCGATTCGAGAGTGTGAGAAAGTGGCGACAGTCCATCCAATTTGCATTCTGACCTCGCCACTTTCCCAGCTCTCATGCCCTCGCGGAAAGTGGAGGGAGTCAATGTGCGAATAGATTCGCAAAGTCGACACAACCGTGATATGTCTCTAACTTAAAGGAGGATTTTACGATTAGAATGGAGGTCGAGGAAGAAGTAATTCACCTAGTTGAGTAACCCACGGACCTCCTGAGGGTGCGAACTGATGCGCAATTCGCATCGAAAAATTTGACCTCGGCGACCTATTATGCCTCAAAGTTGGCGGGTCTGGCGATCTCCGCCCACCGACCAGCTGATCACTCGCCGCAGATCTATACGTGGGATTGATTAGATAGCAGAGAGAGCGTGATGTTGAGGAGGGCACAGCGATGAGAGTCGCATCAATGCTCAAATCAACGGGCAAGGAAGGGGTCCCATTTCTCGGGTTCTGGGCCGTTTCTCATGGTTCTTCCTTCTTTCGTGTACCACTCACCATCCCTAGGTTAATTTGAAAATGGGTTGCTTTTTCATCGTGAATTCGTCCTTTAAGAATAATTTTGAGTAATCATTTCATACCGTAATGGCATTCTTGCAAGAGGTCGTTGCGACTCCGCAGGTTTTCGTGTCCGAGCACCATCTGCAATGAAAAGAATCCTCTCACAATCGGATAAATTCAGCGTGTTAGAGAATTTAACATACGTTTGATTCTGCTGAATGCATTGGTCGCATTGTTGCAAATTTTGTGCACCGATTGAGCTCACAAAGAGCAACAATAGAAGTTCTATCACCATCACAAACTTTCTTCCTTCAAGCGTCAAATATGCTTACACAATTAGACACTAGGATGACTACCCTGAAAACAAATCACATGCGTAAATTTTATGTTTGGAGAGTGGCTGTGCATTTCTCTGAGAAAGGCTCAGCACATAATTGGTAACCACGGACATATTTGCATAGGCGTAGTCGTGGAAAAGATGTGCACCTAGGAGGCAGATAACAACCGTGATTGCACCTGGTATTTATGGTCGCCACGTGGGCCTGGTAACAGATTTCAATGTCAAAACAGGTGCTTCCGTCTCATATTCCAATGACTTTTGGTCCTAGATTTGCCTCCGAGCAGTTGTATATGTAGTATAGCCAATATACTGCAGGAATCATCTGATTAATTACTAGGAAATAAGTTCTTTTATAAGGAATCCTTTTGACATTCGCAGGGTTAGGGGAGATTCCTCTTACCAGCGTGATGCTGTTCGTCCCATATGGTACCCCAAAATGCTTCGCTCACTGAGAAAACTGTCGCTTGATGAGATAGGCTTCAGACAGCTTCCAAACGTATGATACGTCATTTTCTATTCATTTTTCTCCGGATGCTAGCCGTAACTTTTTCATCATTAGGGCGCACCCCATGCTCAAATTAGTGTGGCTGTATGTAAATAGAAGAGTTAGGGTCAGAGAACCATCAGTGCAGAAAAAAAGTGAGGGGAATCGCCTAAACGTTAAAACTGAAGGCCCTCCTTTTTTGATAGGCCGTCTGCGAGACAGTGAAGAAACTTACTAGGGAAACGTTCCGAAGAATGAATATTTTTAAATGTCTTCCTATGGAACTCTGGAAAGGAGACCTGGGACTTCGATAGAGTCTTGCTTGCTGCATTGGTAAATATGATCTAAACTTGCTACGTGATTTTTGTGAGAAAGTTGTGAGCCTTATAAAGTTGCAGAAGAACGCTGATGATGAGGTGCACCCTATGTGGGAACACGGTTGCTTTTAGACTGGAATTGTTCCACAATGCTTAATGATTGCCCTGATTACGAATATGACACCCGTCTTTGTCGCAGAGCCACGGCGACTGTGATTCCACCATGCAAGCCGTGACGTTTTGCAATTGTGAAGGCCATAACTCTTTTTGAGGCGTAAGCATTTCAAGTCGTCCATAATCTTGTAATACATGCGTTCAAGAATCTAGCGATTTTCGTTCCTATGTTCCTTAGAGAAACTTCTGAAAGCATTTCTTGTGTCAGGAGTGTAAAGGAAAGAGAATACACAAGAGAAGCTAGCTGCATTGATGGAGGAAGCGGACACTCCTCATGTCGCAGCCAGAAACCAGCGACGCAGTCGAACGCCAATTCTGCAGCTTCCAAGGACAGCCCTAGCACAGGGATTTGTCCACCGTAAACTCACATCTATAGCGCCTCGAACTACCTTGGCGCAACTATGCGCGTAACATTTACGCAACACAAGCTTTCAAACGAAGGAGGCAGTGGTGGCTCCCAAGCGATGTCAGACTTTGCGATCGCCGCCGATTCGCCACACGATCGCAACGCGTCGCAGATCGCGGTTGGCAGTACCAGCCAAATTATGATTCCCTGTGCCCGACACGACCGCCAGACGCTAGCGGGCATCGCGGACTCGTGAAGTCTGACATCGGCCTAGGGAAGCGATGTGGATGACATCACTTCGCTACGAGCCAAATTGCGCATTTGTTAGCGGAAGTGTGTGTGTTAGCAAGCTGCTCAGTTATAATCCAGTAGTTATTGAATGGGGCAGAATTGATTTAGGCCAAAAAGTCTGGCTCTATTGAGGATTTTCGCAAACAATGAGGAAATTTCTGAGATGTGCTAGTTTCTACAATAGCAAAAGCCATAACTGCTTCCAAACCATAAGGCCCCACTCAGGAAGGTTGATGTGACGTTGTAAACTAGAAGGTTCTTTTTACTAAACGGTCTATCGAAACAACTTCGTATAGCATACATTATACGAAGTTATACGAAGGTCTTCTCCGAGTACCGCGGAGAGGTTCTCCTTTCTTGCGATGTTCATTCTTTCAGCGATCATAGCTACTTTTATGGAGATTTTTGCTCGGAACTGGAGTGAGCCTAGGAACGCAAGCTTCTTAATTTTTACCAAAGTGTAGAAGTGTACGGCGAAGTTCCAACTTATCGAAATGATCAAATGTTTATCAAGTTGATGCTGAAAATTGAATTTCCTTGGTATTCTTTTCTCCTTCCTGTCGTCAATCTCTCCCGGAAACTTCTTGATGTCTTTAAGGCTCACATCTCCAAGGCAGAGAACGGGGAATGATGCGTATGGCATTGGTGGAACTCGCTCAAGGGTGCGCCGAGCACTTGAAATCCGGAGCGAGTCGCGGCTCCCATCAACTTTCCGAAAGGCTACCGCTGCCCTGATCATGGCTGATCCTAGCTCTTAGGCTCCCCAATCCCACTGGATGTATTAGTACAACCCCTCCTCTACGCACACTCACTCTGATCGTCAGTGTTATTTTCGGAAGACTTTCCAAGCATAAAATATGTAAGGTCTATTGAGAAAGTATCACTGATTAAAAGATCAAAAAAAATTGAGGAGAGGCTAAGATTCATGCTGTTGCCAATGCTCGGTGTCTGCGCATACACCCATCAATGAAACCTCTGGAAAAATTTGGAAACTTCGAGGTCGACGTTAAAGCAGCAGTGGCCGAAATGTTGAGGTGCGAAGAGAATTGTGTTGACATAACAAATTTTCAGGACTCTTCTGTGCGCCTTACCAGCTTCAGTTATAAGGAAATTGAATGAATTGAAAATTAGGAAACTCTAACAGGACCGAAACTCATCAGAAAATAATCCTAAGTGATACCTTTCATCTACGATAACTTCTTTGCGCTAATTCGTTTCATAATAATAGTGAGTGATGTCTCCCAAATTGTCTCTATTCTGAATCTTATAAGGACTGCTACACTGTTGAACTGATTTATTATTATTGGCTTTTTGGCCCTTCAAAATAATCTACCTATAACATTTTAAAACGTCCTTTTATGTATGACAAAGTGTTACAGACAATCTCTTGCTTCTACGATTTTCTTTGGAATCAACAAAAAGTGGCAGTTACTTTGAGATCTGTCAAAAAATGCAGCCAAAAACCAAAAACGGTAGAAGTTGTAGAAGAGTGTCTAATCATCGCGCAAATGCTACGCTTTTCTCAGCGCTGATAAGGCTTTGTTCCGAGAACGCTAGTTTAAGTGTAGTCTAAGATAGAGCCAGAAGCGCAGCACTTCCTGGTGCAATCACTCCAATGATGGATTGACGACAAGCTCGAGGTCGCCGCTGTATACAAAGTATACGGGAACAGTTTTTTTTTTCATTTTGTGCAGTTTCGTCCCAAGCTATTGTTTTTCGAACTAATTTTCCTACAATCCAAGTTCATGGGTGTATTGGTCTTCTCAGAAGCACTGTTTTCGGAATCCGAACTGTAAATCGCATGCCATCCAAGCCTATAAGGTCCTTGGTAGCTTCGGCTTGAAGCTATGGGATATTAATTCAAACTTTCTGGATGTTGACTAAACCTCGTTTGGGACAACGTGGACCCGATATCCCTTCAGATACGTTGCATGTATCATTAGTGAGGAAATACCAAACGTTAGGAAAGTAACTGACACGTTGAACTTGTCTTGAGTGGAACTTGTTGAAAGTTAATTGAACTAAAAACGCCTAATAAACCTTCGTAAGGCGATAAACCCAGTCCTCTTGTCACGCCTTGACTTACCTTTTATTTCCTATCGGAGCCGTTGAGGATCAGTCAAATGAGCAATAGAAAGTTAAATGTTAATTCTTTATTGACCACTCCTTGACTTTCTCTCATGCAACGCAACAGTTCTTCAGGAAGGACATCCAGCTGCACCCCAGACCTTCATTTGTCGATTGAAATACACCAAATGCTCAGCAGCTTCGTTGTTTTGTGCAAGGTTACTACAGTAATCCCCATCACCTTCTTGGCAAATTGTGTAGGGCTGTCCTACTGCCATATCGTTGTCGTACCTGAAACAAATCCGAAATCTCCAGGATGCTTGTGAATTGAAAAATGAAATAGTTTTAAAGTCCGTGCCATTATTAACCTAGTCTTTATTTAAATTTATTACGCTCACGGCACATTAATACACTTGATATTGAAGATGCCGGATATAAACCTAATTGTCAGGGACACTCATTGTCACTCACTCAATTGTCATCAACTCGAACACTCCCTTGAAACTCGCCAGATGATGGTGACCTTCAATTTCTAGGTGTTTTCAAAAAATGACCCTATACAAAAGCGCTCACTACAAATACGGTTGTTGCGAAATTTCAAGCATGTTTTCCCCTTGAGTCCTACTAACCTACCCTCGCCTTCAAATAACCAGAAATTGTGCAATTGCAGAAATTGACGTGGCATTAACGTGGCCTCGACGCATTCATCGAGAATTTAGCCACTTGTGCCACGTGGCTAAATTCTCGATGAAAAGGTGACATCATGTGCGCTCAAAGATGTTCTTGAATCGATGCCACGTAATGCCACGTTAATGCCACGTCAATTTCTGCAATTGCACAATTTCTGGTCATTTGAAGGCGAGGGTAACCTGATCCTAATCGTTTTGTTTTAATGAATGTGAAAGACTCGCCATCATCAATGTTGTTGGCTAATTAGTAACTCACCAAACTTCGTAACGGTAGTGAAAGAGCTCATCTTTTCCGCGCATAGGTGGTTGATGTGGAATCGGGTCATGGTGGTGGTTGATGCGGTAGGAGTAAGGGAACTGTAAATATAACAGCACACTTCCTTTTATATCTGCAGCTGTGAAAGATGACTTGCATACAACATAATTTTTTATGTTTCATCTTTTCACTAAACTCTGGTGTCTTATTCTTTGTTCCATTGTTTGTCCAATACTATCATGGTGGTGGCAAACTGATAATATTCCTGGTCAGAGTCAACCGGGACGTTCGCACTTTTTCAGAAATTATCGCGACACCCCCTCTTTAAGGGGGGTGTCGATACGACTCCCCACCACCACCATGAGACTCAGGAGGTTCCCCCAATACGACCACCTTATTCCCTAACCCCGACCACCAACCCTCGCCATAATGACTTGGTAATTGATTCTGAGACCAGTCGAAACACCAAACTCCACCCACTCCCCTCTAAAACGGACTGTCGAGCGGCGGGGGGGGGGGGGGGGGGGGAGGGGAGCTTTATAAGTGCAATAAACGAAACGGCAAATTTTTTCTCCTCCCACTCCTCCCACCTAACCTACGCGCGCCCACCCAACAAATCCCTCAAAAACTGATCTAAATCACCTCGCCATTCACCCAACCAATCTAGTCCCGTTCATCTTCTGAATGCGACCCCCCCCCCTCCCTGAAATGAATCACATATGCGACGCCCTCGTTCGAATGATGCGAACGCACAGTTCACCCTGTTCCTGGCGTCCGGAGCGGGGTCGGCAAATTATTAAATTAGAGAAGACCCGAAAAAACGAATGCGTGTTTTTTTGTTTGTCGCTGCCTTGACCACTGGAAGCCTTTTAGTGCTTTTAGATACCCGATTTGTGCTACTTGTCAGTGCGGCCAGCGGGAAAGGTGTTCACTTTTAGCCAAGGGGGACACGCGGCGGGCGCATCGACCTGACACAGAACCTAGTTAGGGCTTTTCGTTTACTTCTTTTCTTGCATGGTCATGACCACTTAGGGCATCACGTGTATCACCTGTCGTCCCATCGATCGTCGATTTGCTCGAGCGGGCGCCAGCAACGTCTCCATTCGTCCCTGTCGCGTGCTAGAGTGGTCCAGTGGATCCTCCTTCGCTCGAGGGACACGAAGTCCATCATTCCTTTCGTTCAGAGCTTTCGTGAAGAAGTCTGACCATCGGGCCGGCGGTCGTCCAGGTGTTCGTTTGACGTCCCGAGGGATCCAGTCGGTAACCGCTCTGGTCCAATCGCATGACGTGTCCGGCCCACCTTATCTTCGATTCCTTGGCGAAAACGGCAGCGTCCCTGATCTTCGATCGTTGGCGTAGTTCGGCACTCCGGATTCCCCTCTGCACTTGCGTGTATAGGGTTACTCCTAGCATCGTCCTCTCGACAGCGCGTTGGATAACGCTGACCGCATGCTCGTCCTGCCTGCGCACTTATGCATAGCAATATATAATACAACGCAATGGTCTACAGTATGTACTCTTAGCTGTGCAGCACACCTAATTATAAGCTCAAAGGGCACATTGTCCATCATTGGGCAGCAATTGAACCCGCCCTTTTTTCAACACCGAAACTATATTAACTACTCCAACTTACAAATAGCCCCGGCAGTTTGTCTCAGTGACCCACTGAAGCGAAATGTACATTTTCACCGCCATTATTCTACAAGAATCTGCCGACCCGGATGAGCCAATCGTTCACTTCTCATTTAGAAACGCTTTGAATATGCGTGCTATAATATTATGCCTTGACTAATCAGCAATTCTAAAGCGGTGCTGGAGTAATAACCTCAAAATGGCTTCTCCTCTTTCTGTTTTATGTGCAAAAAATAAAACACAGGCAAATGGCAAGTAAATATTTTCATACATCCCCAAATATCGTAAAGGTGTTTCGCTCTAAGAAAGAAAAAATTACCGCGGCATCGTGCCATTCTGCGAAATCGTAGTCACCGGTGCGTGGTTGACCCAAAGTGATTAGGCGAAGATCTTTCGGCAACCAGAAGTTCCATTTTACTAGGTAAGCAGCTGTGACACCAGCTAGGGCAGCTCCAGAAGAGTGACCGGTAACCTAAAGATTTTTCTTGAGCAGAGTTTCCAGAAATTTGACAAGCACTATGTTGGTTTTTCTTTTAAAATTCTTGAATTATTACTTTGTTAGAAGCTCAAAATAAGAGACGGCGTTTTGAATGCAAATCTCATTGATGCTGAAATCGCCATTCCCGTCTTATTGAAAAGGAATGGAAATCACGGCATAAATGAGCTACATGCAAGGTCCGTTTGGCTTACGGTTAGTCCGACTAGAGGTCGACGAGACGAGACGCTTTCATAATTCTCTTTCTTTTCTTCTTTTATCGCTTTCCGGTTCCCCCTTCCCCCCCCCCTCTCTCCCGTTCGTCGCAGACTTTGAAGGCGAAGGGAGAGTATGGGTGCCTTTGCAGCGTGTGCAAATGTAGGCCCCGTTCCTTGCGGAGATGCACTTTCATTCTTTGTACTGCTTTCAAATACGTCCTTCTCATAAAGGTAGAGGAATGGAGCGACTGAACCTGCAAAGAATATTTATCTTTTTTTCACATATTTTCTTTCTGCTGCGCTACACCCTCTTACTCCTATCTGCACCACGATGCCACTGATGTTACTGACCCCACGAGTACGACCCCCCATGACCCAGCCCGACAAGTACGACCCCCTGTCGAGGATTTCCTCGACCGATATTCACCCTGAGTGGGAGGGCAGCGGCGTGGGCAAGACTGCCTTACCGCTGGGTGCTGCCTATTGCTGCGGA
>MU885714.1:0-12318 GCA_036418205.1 Ostertagia ostertagi | reverse complement strand
ACAAGGAAGATCATACCTTCTTCAAGGTCATCGTCGGCGACTTCAACGCTAAGATTGGCCCAAGAAGAACGGCTGAAGAACTTCACATCGGTACTCACGGAATGGAATGGAATGAGCAGGGTGAGAGACTGTCGGAGTTTATCATGTCGACCAACACCATCCATGGTAACTCACAGTTCCAAAAGCCCCCTCACCTTCGTTGGACTTGGGAGTCACCTGATGGACAGTTCCATAACGAGATAGACCACGTCATCTTCAATCGAAGGTTTTGCCTGACCGACGTCGCTGTTGTTCCGAAGTTCTACACGGGATCGGACCATCGTCTCCTCCGCGCAAAGTTCCACTTTTCGATGCGTGTTGAGAGAGCCTCGAAGTTCAGGAAGCGAAGCCCCAGGACAGTCATCAACTGGGATCACTTCGCTTCTTGTCAGCTTATGGGAGGATTCCGTCATCGAAAACATCGACGAGGAGTACTATCGGCTCGTTGAACATCTTCACGATTGTGGCAAGAAGGCAGAGAGTTTGAAAGTCACCAAGGGACGTCTGTCTCCGGAAACTCTCGAACTGATACGCCAGCGTGGAGCCGCACGAGCTGCAGGCAATCACCGACTCACGTCCGAGCTTGCGAAGCTATGCAGAGAGGCGATAAAGGAAGATCTCAAGGAGCGAAGAGCAGCAGTATTAGCTGAAGCAGCAGAGGCTGGGAGGAGCATCCGCAATGCCCGCCGAAGCTTTGCCAGCTACAAGACCAAGATGACCTGCCTCCGACGTCCGGATGGAACAGTTACTGCATCCCGAAGGGCAATGGAGAAAGTCATCCACGACTTCTACTCGGATCTCTTCGATAGCCATGTCCATCTGCCCACTTATCAACTGCAACAGGATGGATACGTCGTCCCCTCAGTTACTCTCTTCCGAAGTCCGACACGCCATCAAGTCGGTGAAGAATCGTACAGCACCCGGTCTCGACAGGGTCAAACCGGAACATCTGAAGAATGCGCCGCGCCAGTCATCATCAAAACTCTGGCTCGACTCTTCACGCGCTACCTGTCGGAATGCAAGGTACCCACTCCGTGGAAAACCAGCAGGACCGTGTTGCTGTACAAGAAGGGAGACCTGGACGACATTGGCAACTATCGCCCAATCTGCCTGCTGTCTGTAATCTACAAGCTATTCACTCGAGTCCTTAACAGGATCGGCAGAATACTAGATGAAGGACAGCCATGCGAGCAAGCAGGGTTTCGAAGAGGGTTCAGCACGATCGACCATATCCACACGGTTACAAGACTCATTGAAGTTTCACGAGAGTACAAGATGCCGCTTTGTCTCACGTTCATCGACTTGAAGAAGGCCTTCGACTCTGTGGAGACAGAAGCGGTCATCGAAGCCTTGGGCAACCAGGGCGTCCCTACTCAGTACATCAAGATTCTTCGTGAGCTCTACAGCAACTTTACGACCAGAATCTCACCTTCCACCAGGATCTCCCCATTCTACAAGGAGGTCATCATCGACGTCAAGAGAGGGGTTCGACAGGGCGACACCATCTCGCCCAAACTCTTCAGCGCCGCTCTCGAGAACGTCATGCGTCAACTGGAATGGGAAGACATGGGAGTGAAGGTCGACGGCCGGCAACTACACCACCTTCGTTTTGCTGACGACATCGTTCTTATAACGCCGAACATCGAGCAAGCGGAGCGAATGCTGGCTGATTTCGACTGCGCCTGTGGTAAGGTGGTCTACAGCTGAACCTAACGAAGACGATGTTTATGAGAAACGGATTGGTTCCTGATGCCCCATTCACGCTCAACGGAACGAACATCACCGAATGCTCCAGCTACGTACCTAGGTCGGGAAATCAATATGATGAACGATCTAGCTCCAGAGCTGAGCAGGAGGAAACGAGCGGCTTGGGGAGCGTATAAGAACATCGAGGGAGTAGTGAAGAAGACGAAGAACATCCGGCTCCGTGCCCACCTCTTCGATTCCGCTGTCCTTCCTGCCCTAACCTACGCCTCAGAGACTTGGACTCTGCGCAGGCAGGACGAGCATGCGGTCAGCGTTATCCAACGCGCTGTCGAGAGGACGATGCTAGGAGTAACCCTATACACGCAAGTGCAGAGGGGAATCCGGAGTTAAGAACTAATACTAAATTACGGAGTGCCGAACTACGCCAACGATCGAAGATCAGGGACGCTGCCGTTTTCGCCAAGGAATCGAAGATAAGGTGGGCCGGACACGTCATGCGATTTTGCGATGACCGTTGGACCAGAGCGGTTACCGACTGGATCCCTCGGGACGTCAAACGAACACCTGGACGACCGCCGGCCCGATGGTCAGACTTCTTCACGAAAGCTCTGAACGAAAGGAATGAAGGACCGTGTGTCCCTCGAGCGAGGAGGGTCCACTGGACAACTCTTGCACGCGACAGGGACGAATGGAGACGTTGCTGGCGCCCGCTCGAGCAATTCGATGATCAACGGGACGACAGGTGATACAGGTGATGAAGCTGATTCAAGGCAATCAAGACCTATGCTTTTTCGGAGGAATTCTTTTCTTTGTTTCGTTATTGACGGTCATTTGGCGGCCAACATGATCGCAAGTAACACAACTCAAGGGATGCGTTAAGGGCAGGTGTTTCGAACGTTTCGGGCACCTTATGGAAATCGGTTTCTCGTATATTAGTGCATCAGGCAGAAGCACTAATCGATTTAAGCTAAGGGAGCCCTAGTCGCTTCCTTTTGATTTTTTTCATGATGTGGCTTCATCAACGAGCTTATGTCCTTCCTCGAAGTGCACTCACAGGCACTTCTCCAGTTTGCTAAAGGGAAGAGCTCACCAAAAATTTCCACTTCAACTTTCAATTTCCTTCGCGTGCTAAATTTCTTCCTCTTCACAATAGGAGTTTGCTGGTCTTTTTAGACCACTTGAATTTGTGCACTTTCTAAATTAGCTGGATCTGACTAAGGTACTTTCCTTTAGGAAACGCCAACATTGACGAGCTCCAAAGCCAATTCGAGGTGGTCCTAATCAGAGGCATTTAGGCGGAAGTGTATACAGTAAGGCGCGCACCGAGGGAATATTTGCACCTTTTGGACGTATTTATTTATTTATTCATTTTGTTTTGATTATTCAACACAAACAAGATATGGCACAATGCAATCACTTATTTCACAAGCGATTGACTTCACTTCAAATAGTCTAAAAAGGATTTGTTTCTAACTGAGATGGAGTCCATGAGATCTCAATAAAACGTGCATGTTGAGCTGATTTGAGAGCAGAGCGCTCTACGTGGTTGTTGTTTTTTAGCTAGTTTAGGAGAGATCACGGAGTGTTTTTACCGTCTGTGCAGAAGATGAAGGGCGAAATGGTGGAGGTACGCAGCGAAAGTTGAGGTATTTGTAGCGCAGCAAGGTTCCGAAGTTGGAAATGGCGAGGCCCCAAATCAGCCCCACCCACTTAGCTTGGTGTGGTTTGGGCGAGCGTGTTGTTATTAGCGGCATCGTTCACTTTCACTGGGGCTTCACTTGGAGCGGCTGTATCTTCTAACTGTATGAAGCGTTATCAATCTGATGCATGATGCTTGTTGGCATGATACGGCCATCAAGGTGAAGGCAAAACCCGGGATAAAAACGTGAGAGTTCTCTTTTAACAAATTGAAGCTGGAAGAGGGTAGTGTGTGACTTGGGAGAAAAGGGGAGAGGTATCACCCAAAGGGCGTTCGAAATTTCAACTCCTTTCGTTGCTTACTTACAGCCAGAGGTGGGGAGATAACGTGTATGGACGTGTTCACAGCAACTGTTTGGATTTATGCCATCAACCACTCGGCTATAACAACTCAGCGATGAGAATTGATTCCTTTCCACTTTCCTTATTTTTCTGTTTATTTGCGCTTTTTTGTTTGTTTTTCTTATTTTAAAAATTTGATTCTCATTAGAATGAGTGGCAAAGTTTCCTGTAATGGCCGTAACATAGGCTTTGGTATTGAAGTTGACAGTTGAAGTCAGCCATCTATCCTCCTACGACCTTCCAAATAACAACTTATTATCTAGTGTTCCATGTGGTTGTCTGGAAGGTCGCATGGAACAGGGCGGGCTCAATGGGGTTGGGGCGCGCCAATGCTCCAACCTAGGCTCCTAGCGCCTAAACCTTGTCGAATCGCCCCGCCACTTCTGCACATGGTCTGCCCTTGCGTACTGCTGCATATTTGACGGGGAAAACCTAAATTTCGCCAAAAATCCCGAATTTGCCTTAAAGGAAGCAGTCACGCTGGCTTCCACGCTGGATTTGCTACCCTCGCGTTATCAATCGATAAGGTGTGAGGCAGTAATTGTTGGACGAGTGTAAGCCCATGGAAGATATGATACGATGAGATAAGAAGGTGCGGCTGCTTGATAAGAGGTGAAACGGGACGATAACGATAACGGTATCATATCTAGCACGCTCTTATCGCACCCCTTTCCACATCGATAAGTCTTGGTTTTTGCTGAACGGAAGTGGATTTCGGCGCCTTATCACTCCGTTGATAAGGCGCCACTGCCACTGAAACTTCACGTGTTGTAACACTGGGCAGGACCTATCCACTCCAAGTACATCCTTATTTCGTCCTATGAGAGATTTCGTGGCACTCCTTTAGTACGTCTACGCATCTCCTTGCTTGCGCCGCTCATCGCGAAATCAGAGGGCAAATTATGGGCCTTGTCTTGGTATCCGATGGAATTCTGTGTTCTTCCCGGCGCTTTATTTCATCTCCATTCCTGTGCTTGATTCGCCTTGAAACCTACTTCAAGGCACAGTTGCAAATGCGGTTTCGGTTGTCAGGGAGCTGACAAAATGCGTTTTCAAATGCGTTGAATCGCTCGCTGAGAGTGGATGTCACAAGGGTTTCAGTTATACCTTAGTTACACTGCTTAAAAGTGCATTTGAACTTCGTTCAAATCCCGAAAAACGGCTAGTTTCACTAGCGGCTGTTTGACGTCATAGCACTAAATGTTATAAATAACAAAATGGGCAATACCGCAAGAATGCTGGGTTCGTAGCAAAAATCTTGACTCAGGCAGGACTCGATCACACACCTTCCGCTCATCGGGCATACGCGCTATCAGTTGCTATCGGGGCACCGTTTCGCCCTAACTCAGCTTTTCATGTTAATTTGTAGCTTATCAGCATTCACACTAACAAAAAACAAGTAGAAGTAAAATGAGAATTTTTAAGTGGGGAATCCAAAGGGTGCGCCATTAACCTTAATTGTATTTGTAGTGTTTTAGAAGTGATAAGTAAATTTTGTAGTGTCCCAAATTTTGCACACCATAATTAGTTCTTTTTCCCTTAACATGTTTGATATCCGTCTTAGATGGCGCAAAGGCCTGGATTCTCTTGAGCTGTGCGGTTATCGGAAGTGATAAGTGCTATACGGTGTCATACTCTTTCTATGATTCATTGAATGGCTCGCTAATGCCATTATATTTCTCTTTTCACGCCTTCATACATGTAGGAGTAGTTCATCCTTGTTGGTCATTTCTCTCACAGGAGCATGGAAAATGAGGCTATAGTTTGATGAGCGGTTGCTGACGCTTTTGTTTGTTGGACTGCTGTTTTTTTGGTTTAGCAGTTCGCCTTGCTGAATGTTTTCACAAGAGTGCTGGGTTGCGAACAAATGGTTAGCGCCTCAACGGCGACTAGAACCGCTTTCGGCAGTGCGCTACAGTTAGCTTACCGAGGCACCACTTCATTCAACTCAGCTTTTGTGGTATATTTAGAGAGTTGGTTGCATGAATGGTGCCCCGGTAGCGTTGAACTGGTAGCGCACAGCCCGAAGAAGAGGTGCGGGATTCTTAGTCCCACCTGGGGCGAAAGTTTTTTCACAACCCAGCATTCTAGTGAATCGTTGCTGACAGCGTTACACAAAAATATTGGGTTGTGAACAAAACTTTTGCCAGGCGGAACGTGACACCCTTCTCGTTTGCCGGGGGGCGCGCGCAAAGGTGCGGACGCGTTACGTTGGGACACCGTTTTGCCCTAACTCAGTGCTGGTGTATTTCACAGCTTATAGCTCACACGTCTATATGAGCGGTTAGGCGATGTCCGCAGATGAACCGCAAGGCTGAGTGCGCTGCATTTAACTTTAACTACGCTTAAAACAGAGTACCAAACAGAACGAATTGCTGACAGCTTTATTTTTATTCTGTCCAGAAGTGGTCCTCTTTCGCAACATGACACTATTAGTAACATAGTGAGAACCAATTAACTTTGGTTGGATTATCACCAGCAGGCACGAGTTGCTGTACGAGTAACTTCTTAAATAAGCCTACTTTCAAGCCAATTATTATACTAACTTCTGCGATGGTGGGTAAAAATTATAATTTGCCAACTCAAAAGTCCGCCCTTTGGATCCTAAAGGAAGTGAGATCTTTGCAGGCATCATAAAGGACTGCTTGGGACTGCAGCTCTGCGACCTGCTGCTGCTCATTGTATCCCATATGGCATCGGGAGACTGAGTCCTGGAAAAGGGGCCGCTAGGTTGAAATGGGTTCAATGAAATTAACTCTTTAGTATATCATCAAACTATTCTATTAATCATGCTCAAAAATCCTTCAGTTTTCTCCATTCTCAGTAATACGTTCTTTTTGAACTCTGATATTACTGCTTGACTTTTGCAAGTTTTTTGTTTGGAGGGGTGGATTGATACGAGGTGATTTAGGTCTGGGTTCGCATGTGTCCTTAGACGGTGATTAAGCATATCAGCGCTCGAGTATTTTTATTTCAGTAACCACCACCCCGACATGCATTGAGCTGCTTCAGGATTCTGAATGAGAGTCAAATGCATTGCATATCCTAACATCGTATTATGCAGTCGTCGTATTCAAGCGCTTTTTGTTGTGTTTCTGTGCATGAATAGAATGCTCGATTTCACGTTAAGTAGTCTTGAGGGCCTACACTGGCCTATTCTCGATCTGATTCTCGAGCCAGTGTGACGGAGGGTTGACAAATCCTTAGTGAGAGGGGAAATTGTATCAGTACCGAATTTCTTTTGGCACGGAGCTCTACCCTGTTTATTGTGTAGACAAAGAAGGTACCAAAAGCTTTATTTTGGAAGAATTCCAAAGATCCTATAAAATCTCCAATATACTTCAGTGATACTCAGAATATACTTCAGGAAAACAACGGCAAAAAAAATTTCTGTCCTTGAGTTTTGGAGACATTTTCGGTGTGCCTAACACCCGGTCAATGTTCTGAAGTATGTGAGTTTGGATATAAGTAGGTGTCGTGGTTTTTTCGAAGAAAAATCTGGGCTAAACTTTCTATGCTTACAGTGTCACTGCATATGCGGTTCGAAAGAGATTTGTGTGTGCTCGTAGTGTATGGTTTTCTGTTCTGCTATGTTGCAGAAATCATTGAAAGGGGCGAATGGAGGTCCAGCCGCACGGAGATTTTAACAGAAACCGAAACGGTGTGAGTTTGGGTTCTCAAGGAGGAATCGAGTCGAATTGGTGGTTTTTTACTGGATGCGCTGTGAAGATTTCTTGTTGACGTTCTCCAAAAAGTGCGTACTCCTTTTTGGGACCTGGGTGTGTGTGAGAAGCTGAGGGTCGAGCACCGTTACTGAGATGACCGGATGGCAGCTTGGGATTAAAACTAGTAGAACTTAGTGGGGACGCGGATGTATGTGTCACTTTCATTTCTTTGCGAAATTGTTTTTGCCCACTAGGTCTATTAACTCTCTCAATTTTCACTTTCGTGTGAGGGCGGTAGGGTTCTGCGAAAGTTCGGTATTGTATTTGGTGAGTAGGGAAACAAAGGGTTGGCCAAAATAAATCAAAAAAAAGTGTCGCCACCGAGCGAAAGTGTGGCCCACCGGCTGGCCACACGGTCGTCAAAGGGTTAAAGAACAAGTCATGACTTATGATAGGAATGTACGCCTGCTTTATTTCTCATCTTCTCGGGAAAAATTTTTTATTTTTTATTTTTGATGTTTCCAGAGGGGTCAAAGGTTTTTTGATGGAGGTTCACTTTCGGACAAACATTGACGCCTGCGACCTTGATTTGACTTAATTTACAAACAAATATGAAAAAAATAAATACAGCGATAGATCAGAAGAATGCTACTAAGAAACACCACTTGATATAAAACAGTGGCGTTTCAGAAGAAGAATTTCAATTTAAAAAATGCCATGGCTTATTGGTCAGCCAATTCAAAAAGAAACATGGCAAAGATTTTTCGGCAACCCAAGAGCGGATTGTTCAGGAGAGGTCATGAGTAAGTAGAGGGTACATCATTGATCGATTCCATAAAGTTAGAGCTACTTGTCGGTTTGGCAATTTTTACTCGCCTGGATCTCCGACTTCGCAGGCCTAAATTTGGAAAAGCCCTACGTGGAGCAGACAATTCTCTTTCGAATGGTGTATGATGTGGTGTAAAAGCATGGGGATTTAGAAAAAAAATTGTTTGAAAAAAGGGACATTACTTATGAGACAACCTAATACAATGGCAATAGCTGGTACATATTTATTTTTGATGGTCATACCAGCTATAATCAATATACTTATTTCTGGCCTGGTTTGTTGTGTTTGTGTTACACACGGAAATATGCGGAACATGCTTTCAGAGGGATTCTTTTTGACTTGTTTTTCTAAGAGTCTGTTAATTGTTGCTTCACATAGCCAACCAAGACCACATTGTTGTTTTCCATAGCTTGCTAACGTTTTATTTCCGCATATTTCACACGCCATACACAACCCATTATTCCCTACGGGTTACCCATGGCTTATCCAGAAATTGTAGGCTATGGGAAAAATGAGCAGGTGCAGGGCTATTTTCCTCTACCTTTCCTCGCATTTTCTCGCTTACACTCGTTTCTATGGCCTGTTACCACTCAAATCTGCTGTCTACCGCTGCCGAACGTTTCATGCTCAATTTGATTTGATGCTGAAAGGGAACGCGCTGGAAACAAATTTGCTGAGAGCGGCGTCTACATATGTTGAAGGATAAAACATTCTCCGGGAATCATCTTTTTCGAAACACGCCATGCATTCGATTTCTTTTCATTGTCGTGACAACATTTGAGTGGGTGCTAGTCGTACACAATAGAGGGGTTGCCGATATACATGATAGTCTTCTTATAATCCATAATCAATGCCAGAAACTACCGTAGAATTTTTGGAACGTGCGAAAGTGATGGTCTTTTTCAAATTTGTTTGTCCAGTGGTTGCAATACGTCAGCGCTGGGTTGACTTCTAGTTAAGATTAAGCGGGTGCTCAGGCTGGCGAGTTCCTCTGAAAATTCACGTACGGAGTCATCGGATACGCTAGAGTAAACGAAAAGAAGAGCACGTTGTTGCAGGCAGGGCAAAAATCGCGCCGTTCAGATCGCGTCTTCTTCCCCTTGTTATGACCTCCTCCCACCAATAGCCACTTCGTATTCATGATCTTCTCACCCGACCCGATAGCAGTTCGTTCCTCGACACTACTTAAGCTCCGTTCGCTTCTTTTCATCTTCTCTTTTCTGACATCCAAAACTGTTACCGACTGTCTCACCTTTTTGGGGCAGACGTGGTGTGGCAGCGAGTGGCGCTGTTCGATGATTAAGCTCTGGCTGATATATTGAGAAGATAATCAACCGCACCTTCCTCTCGGTCCATTTGAAAACTTGTCCTGGAAGGTTATAGGGCTGAAATGACATCTGAATGACCCTTCACAGCCATTGTACAGGCCAAACAGCATTCAAAAATGAAAGTATGATTCTGAATGGGAGTGAGATGCGCGAAGCATCCCGAAAGGTTTCACAAATAATTTATCATCAACATCCAATTCTTCATATTACAATTTAACCCATTCGCGACCGCGCGGGATTGCGCAATGGCAGTACAGTCAGGAAATTTTTGTTCAATAAAATTTGAGTGGACGGAGATTTCCTCTACCCAGGGCTGACGTAGATGAATGAGGGTATGAGGATTATTTTCATGGAAGAAAATGTTCCAAATCCCATTTTTGAAACGCGGTAGCCAACGGTGGATGCCATTGGCTCCGAAGTGAGATCTTTGGTCAACCAACCGGTGCTGACTATTTGTCACGGAATGGGCTAATATGATCTCATCCTTTACCAATAACTTCGTCAAATTTCTCACAGTGATGCGAATTTCACAAGAATGCTGGGTTGTGAACAAAACTTTCGCCCCAGGCGGGACTAGAACCCGCACCTCTCGCTTTCCGGGCAAGTGCGCTACCAGTTACGCTACCGGGGCACCATTTCATCCCAACTCAGCTTTTCATGGTATACGTACCATAACTTCGAATGGTTATGTGAGGGTTTTCTCTGCTCATTCCATCATACGTCCCCGCTGCAAAAAATGGTTTTCCTATGCATGACACGCCGTCTTCAATTTGTCAACAGTAGCAAACACTTCGGTTGAAATAACCATCCGAAGTCTGAAAAAAACCCTCTTCTCACTCGAGTAGGGTTCCTTATCAAATTCTCTCAGTATTTTTTGATCAAATTAGTTTCCGAAATCTAATATTATCCTTCGAGCTTTGAATTGTTTCCTGATTGCTAACTGCTGGTTTCGGAAGCAATTCGTCATCCCGCCTGAAGGGAGTATTTCGTTAATCATCCAGCATGTCTTCCTGAATTGTTAGACACATTGTTTGAATTGTTCAACAGGGGGTGAGCGTTCCGAAGATTAGTCTCAGTTTGTTGGCATGTGCTATTAGACGAAGCTGACCAACATAAATTCCCTTAGCAGTTCTTATGCTCAGTTCGAGAGTGCAGCGGATCCGCGAGGTAGCGGGCGGTTTCCACGTGTATGTTAATTCCAATTCCCTCACAGCGCACCCTACCCGACAGGAGGTCCGTCACACGGCAACAAGGCAGAGTCAGCGGACGAGTTGCACCGCGTACCGTAGTGATTTCGCGTTAAGGTGGACAGAACGTACCATTGCACGTCCTACATCGCAAATACCACGCGCTGCAACTCGTCCGCTGACTCTGCCTTCTTGCCACGCGACCGGCCTACTGTCGGGTACCCGCTCATCACGTAGTGAACATTTGGACCTCTTTGCGGAACTGTTCACTCGCACCTTCAGTTTGATCCATGCTTTGAAGCATTACAGACCGTCCTCTCGCCAGTGTTTCGGGTTGTCGGCGCTGTAAGGCGCGACTGTGAGACGACGTTAAAAAGACCTCGCCTTTATTGAATATTCCATGCAATTTTGAGTGCGCTCATTTCAATTTCGATGGGAAACGCTTGGCGTGCCTCAAAAATCGTCTCCGGGAGTTTTATCTTTTATCCTTCATCATTTCAATTCATGTTTGGAGGATGAGATATTTGTGACCCGATGAGGGTGCAAATAGATCGCATTGTGAACCATAAGCCGGTGAAGATGAGATCAAATCAAAAACTAAATGGATTCCACTATTAATAAGATGCACATACCTGCAAAGCTGAGCGTAGGTTGAACGCTTTGTATCTCCTAGAAGTTCCTGAAGTACTTCGATCCCACTAATCGATTCATTTTTCAACAAATGAACTAAAAGGGTCAATCTTCACAAAAGACTTACACGGCCTTTTAGCCGACTTTTTCACAGCCTAGAAGCGACAGCTTGCAGACAACTGCACTTACATATGTTTAGCAATCACCCCATGACTAGTTTCTGCACACCAACAAGTGTCGGTCATTCGAACTCTCTTTTTCAATCAGTGCAAAGTTCAAAACTAGTTAAAGGGGCGACTTTACCTGGATATGGTCGTAGCGAAGAAAATAGGTGAGGTAGTGGCAAGTGGCTGTAGGGCCCAGAGATCGAATCCCGCATAAAGCGCATTATCTCTCGTAGAAGAATCTTACTCACAACCCGATCGCTAATATTCAGTAGGTCGCGAGCTAATCGTTCTATCTCTTGCAACGTCATAGTTCTATCACCTCTCGAAGGGAAGCTAGTTTCAAAGTGGACCGGGACAGCAGCGGTAGTAACGGCGTACGTTGGAGGCGCCGCAGTTTTGTGGACCCGCACAGTGCATCCACGAATTTCTTCGCTATATGTCTGGCTTTTCAGCTCCAGACCAATTTTGTGGAACAGCACCTTTAAAATTACTCGAAGAATTGCGGTGATGCACATGTGGTCCTCACCTACTCACGCTCACCGTAGCCTGCTCCTCGATTTTGGAAGTCGTGTAGCAAAGGCACCAGGAGCTTAATCTTGAGCTTATGGCTGCGGCCACGGCCGTCGACCATTCGCGAATGCACTGGTGTCTGCGTCACCCCTTTCACCCACACTCTGTATTCCAAGCCTTTTCTCTCGCCTTGACATTGGTTCTCATCACACCTAT
>MU885664.1:0-11219 GCA_036418205.1 Ostertagia ostertagi | reverse complement strand
TTATATTCCTTAACCCTTTGGCGACATTGCGGGTCGATGTTGGGACGCACTTTTTTTGCCACGACGGACAATGCGGGTCGATGTTGGGATGCAGCATTGAGATAACTCTTCTCCGCAGGATTTCCAGAAGTGTTCCTATAGCATACTAATCAGGAAGGCGTTGTCATACTTACGGTATTAATGGTCAGTGCATATCTTCCTTAGTTGATGTTTTACACGAGCGGTACTTGAAAGTGATTTTCCAAGGCAAAGCTTGTTATTTTTGAATATCCGGCTGGCTTTTCGCCTGGAGTCAGCTAGAGTAATGCTACAACATTTCACAAAGAGAGATCTGGATCCGACCCCATTTACGGGTTTTAAAGTGGAGATTTGAAGTTTTTCTGGCATGCTCCAATATACACCCTCGGCAAAACCTAAAGATTTACGCTCATTTTGGAAGCGGTCTGCAATCATACGAAACTTGCAAAGTTCTAACAGTTCATGCTTCAAGATTCAACATTTTTGGTGCAGGTGGATAGCCGCATTATGACACATTTTTCAAAAATGTCAAAAAAGGCGCGGTCCGACGCGGCAGACAAGCGAATCATCGCTATTGTCGCGAAGTTATTAAACTAAAATTGCAAGCGCTGAAGTGAATCGGCCACCTTCGCAAGTCACTTCAAAAGTGTTTATATTCGCAGGATCTGTTTGTATAAACCAGTTTTGTCCAAAAAATACCAACTTTACTGGAATTATCTTGCTATATGGTGCGACTGTGGAGCAGACTCAACCTTGTTCAAACTCTCTTCAAGTTCAACTTTACGGGTTGAAGTTGTGCCACTTTGCAATGGCCACTGAGCCTTCGGACCATCTTTGCTGCCTTCCCTGGTAATGTTGTTGCATAATTTCACCGCACTCCAGTTCATATTTTTCAAGATAGAAACCTTAAATCAGGCACGACGCCGATTTGAAGCGGAAATACTGCACGGGACAGCCCTCATAACTCTTCTCTAATCATTTATAGAAACCATTTTGTGGATGTTCTGATATTGTAGAATATCTGGAGACGTAGGAGCTTTTCAATTATCCATGAGCAGTGCTAATGACTGTCGAAGTTCTTTGGAAAGACTCGCGAACCGTGCCAAGCACCATGAAATGCATAAACTTTACCTTTTCTTCAAAAGGCGAGTACGAAACATTCCATAAATTTAGCTACTGGGTGTGTTTGTAACAAACATTCAATTTCACAGGCAGGTTGTTTCCGATAATGTAGTATTCATTTTCACAGGGTGACCTTATATTATGAAACGGTGCAAAAATCGAAAAATAATTACAAAAAAGTTCGAAGAAAAGCTGCTCCCACCAAAATTGCGATACAGGGGTTATTCGTAGTGGGGAATCATTTGGTGATAGTGGAAAAATCACCAGTTGGCTGCTGGTCCCGGAAATGCAATATTTTAGGGTGACCTTATAGTTATGAAACGCACTGTATTCCATTGTATTTCTGGCAGCGAGCACACCTGGCGCCAGTTAAGGTCCATGCGTCAGAAGCACAGGCCATATGGGCGGCCATCGGCGTGAATGTGTTAAACTCAGCCCTTTGAACCGCCACTGCGCTCTCTCGCAGGTCCCTCTCCTCTCCAAGGCTTAATCCTGGGATGTTCACCCGTTCTCTAATCGTCTTTGCTCTAGCCAATTTTTTTCCAACCCGGCCTGCCAGGAGCATTGAGAATAAATCAATTAGTCGTGAACCGTGTGATCGTCTTCCACTTCCTTTTTCTCTGCGCTCTCTCAGAAGGACAGAATGCGCGTCGAGGCAAGACCCATCACCATTCACGCGCGGTTATGTTGAAGGTTGGAAGGCACGCACGCATGCCTGCGTGGCCTCGACGTCGGCTGGGGCGCATCTGAGGATCGTCCGCCGCGCGTCTGACGCAACATGGATTACGGTGTGCAGCCTATATCAAATCGACATATATGTTTGTGAACGTACCTGGGCTTCAAAATACAGGTGCAGACCGCACCCACACAGTAGCGTAAGTAACATAAATATTCGCTCGAATAGTGGTTCATAGGTGAGAGCTGATATGGTAAATGTATTGGAATTAGTGTTATAAAAAAAACATTTTGAGGAGGTGCCTTATCCGCTACGTCGTAATTCACATTGCATGCGATTTCCACGGCAGTGAGGCAGCAGACCAAAAACAGACGGACTAATGTTGTCACCTTGTAGACGCCTTCCAGTTCAAGGAGCACTTTTCGCTCCAGCAACACTTCGTTTCTCAACTATTGCCCCTGCATTTTTTCACTGGATTAGTGGCAACTGTATGGGCTCATCTGGAGTTGTCGCTTTAAAACAGGATTAAACGATAAGGCTGCAGGTCGAAAGGAGAGAAATACACCAAAAAGGAAAGGCAGGTTGTACCATTAAGGCCGATGTCAGACTTTGCGAATCGCGCGATTCGCTCGCGTCGCGGCCAGTGAATCACTCAATTGGCTGGTACCGCAACGCGACCGCGGACGCTAGCGAATCGCGCGATTCGCAAAGTCTGACATCGGCCTAACGGTGCTGCACGAGGCGCTTTATTTAGAAAAGGATATGTCCTTAGCGGCTTAGCAGGCCGTGCCGGCGACGCTCGCGCCGCTACACGCCCACGAATGGCCACTTCCTCGCGGCCGCACTCTAGCTGCGGATCTTAGCCGTTGAGCAGAAATACAGAGCAGAGCGCTCACTTTGACGACGGCACACCAATGAGCGTGTTCCATTTCACGACTCCTGGGCCCTTTCTCTTGGCTTTTCCCCGTCCCCGCATAACTGAAAACTTTTACCTTAATTTCCAGTGGGCTGCCTTTTTATCGTAAACTATCATTTATCATAAGCTCTTGCCCTTCAGTCTTCAGCAACTAAAGATTTGCTAACGATAAATCCTTCCAAGGGGGCCTACCCATGATGTCATCGCTCTTCTCGTGTAAGTTTTTTCGCGTTCAGATTCATGTGGCTCCATAATAATTCACTGAGATTGATAGACGTAAATAAAAAAAAGCTGTAATGTGGTCATGTCGGCTTTGATGGCGGCTGTGAGCGACCTATTCTCGTATAGGTACTTCCGCATCATTTCCTTACTATACCTATATTTCTTTTCGATGATGTTCAAACAATTGTATAAGGTAAAGGGCACACATCGAATGGAACATCCTTACCTTCGTGGTTGCTTTTCCCACAGTAGATTCGTGTGTTCATAAAATTTTCACCAATTTTTGGCGTTTCCAGGGTCCCTCAGAAAAATCACGGATGAAAATAGGGTTAGGGGAGCGCTTAATTGTGTTCTACGCCTGTAGTGCTAGGGATATCTTTAACGCTGATAATGAGATCTCTGATAAGTTCATTCAAAGTGATCTAAGCCTTTCACACTCTTTGCAGTTCTTCTTGAGTGGTGGTCAAAGGGCCGATCCCACCGGGGCTCCTTTCCCCTCCCCGATCCTCAACCTCAAAGCGTTGAGTGTCTTTAGCGTTGAGCCTCACAACTCCATTTCTTCCAAGACAAACCACCTGTCCAGGTTTCTAGTTCGTGCCTATGCTACGTAAAGGAAGCAATAAGAACAGGCACATATCAAAACTCAGCCAAAGATCGAAAAAACGCCCCTGTAACAGCTTAAGGTGATCTTCCCGCATGCTCTGTCATCACTTAAGGTCAGGTTTCCCGGCAGCACTTTTGATTTTCTAATCCTTAGCGCATTTTTCCTGTAATTTGAAAGGTATCCGAATGATTGTGAAACAATAAGCGTTCCATGCCCTAAAACGTACTTTCTGGTCCCTACTTTTCCACTCTATCAAGACTTTTCAAGGGTTCTGTGCTTCTTGACCAAAGATATCCGTGCCACCATTCACGACCATCGTTAACGTAATGGTGGCGTCAATACTACTAAGAATGCACCCGATGAGGCATAAAAATACTTTGAAAAACATCACCATAGTTTTAAATAGGCTCGTTCATTCCATCCATCCTGCGTTCACACTTAATGACTTCCTCTTGATTGCCCTCGCTCTCCAGTCAGTTAACGTCCACACTGTTTGTCGCGCTTCTCCAACCTTTGCTTACATCTCCTTTGCGGTTTTTACTAGATACCTGACTAAGCGCATTCCCAAGCTGAAACCTCTCTCGAACTCTCTTTTGATTGATTACCATTACACTCTTACTTAGCTACTCCTTTCAGTTCGTATATACACATGAAAGATAACAGGGACTCCTCACCGTTGACACCACCTCCACTGCTGCATGTTTTATATACAGGGGGGGGGGGCCAAAAAAAAAAGACATTTTGCCTATGTCGGACTTCGGCTCTTTTTTCTTCGCAGAGATTGCTGTCGTTGACGGGAGTTCCTCAGCAGAGTATTCCCTAAGTGTTCCTCTATTAGTGTACGCAGGCTCTCCTTCACTGCCCTCACCGTCTTCAGAATATGACGTCATCTGTCACCGTCGTCAGGCTCAAGGAGGTCTACCGTAAGAGCTTCAGCCTGAAGCTCTTACGCAATTTCGTGAATCGATTTAATGTTGGATAGTTTTCTAGAGGCATTAGCTACCACTGTGCAAATCCCCTCGGAACTAGCTTTCCAGTAAGGGTCGTTATGGTACACGATCCTTCGAAGACCCCATTGAGATCGACCAGTGCACCATGTTTCCAGGGCTAATTCTTCTGATGCCGTCCACGTACGTGGCCACTATGAAGATTTTCTTATAGAATGGAATGCACTCTTAATAATAAGTTGGAACCGTTCGGTCTGAGTTGAGTAAAATGTGCTTAAATCCATCTGGAAGTGGAGGCAAAATGTCTTTTTTTTTGGCCCCCCTGTATATCGTGGGGTGCTATTCTGTGCCCTCGCCCAATCCAGAGGCGAAAATTCACGAATGGAAATTCTGTGCTGCTTGTGAATGTTTAAAGACTTGATTAATACAATCATATAGAATTTTAAGAAACACCATTTGAAAAAATCGAAAAGCCACCTGCTCATCAAATCTTTTAGAAGCTAATCCACATCGTAATAAAGAGCATTGTACGGGATACAAGTTCTTCACTACCGTTCCTTGAAAATCTCGTTACAACTGTCCAATCCTTTAGAAATGGGGGGGAAATAACACCGTTTTGCACTTAAAAAGTCCAGAATAATTTTACTTCGGATTATTTCATCCCGAATTTGTGGTTTTACGTGCTCCAGGATACCAGAGTCATCTACTAGAAATCAATATCCAGAGCTGACATCCTTAGAAATGAGACCGCAGAGTTTATGATCTTTGTTTGGATTCATAAATTGGTGCAGGGCACGGCTCCGGTTCTTCCAGCGTCTTCAAGTTGGTTTCTTCGACCTAGAGGAGGGGTCCTGAGGATTCCGCTGGCAGTCACAAGACTGACGTGCGTGCGAAGAGTCACTTTCAAGCTCGGCGAAGTTATACGAATTTGAAGTTGACGAAAAATATACCTGCCCTCTATCGCTGCACGCAATTTAAACGCTTGGCGTATTCAAAGATCTGCTTACGAAACGGCCTGCGCAGTCCTAAGCTTTTTTCAGAGACTGATAGCAAACATGTTACTGTTGCCATTAGTGCCTGTTTTTGATGTGAATTACATTGTCATTATTGTGTTTTCTCACGTGAGCCTTCTGCTAACCTAATAAACTTATACTTATACTTATGGAAAAGTAAACCACTTTCAAAAATAACTAAGGGAGTTGAGTTCAACACGCAATGGAAAAATCCCTGACAAACCGCCGAGCCCGAAGAAATAGGACCTCCCTCTCCTTTGCTCCCTTGTTTGACCAGTGAGGAAACTCTTATCGCTGCGCTATGATAGGTCGTCGAGGTCAAAGTCTTCGGTGCCAGTTGCGCTTCAGTCCGCACACAAGGAGGCTCGCAGGTCTCTCAGTAGTTAATTACTCCTTACATCGACCCCTTCAATTCTTAACGTGAATGTCGTGATCTAACCGTTAGGCAAAATTAATGATCTCACAGATTTGCAGTCACGGATACCTCGATTGCCATTTAACGTCTGCTGCCAGTGGCAACTGACCGCTGAAAGAAGGCGTGAGACATAAAAGAAAGGGAGGCAAGTGGACCGTCAACAAACCCGAAGTTGGAATCAGATAAAGATTTTATTTCAACCTGATGTCGTTATTCGACAGGACCCTCTACTACAGTAAATCGAATCGTTCTCGAAACTAGTTGGGATAAAGTTTCGATCCACTCAAATTTTCTTTAAATCAAGAAATCCCAGTAGGAAAGAATCTCTCAAAATAAATCGGAAAAATTTGACTTAGGATTAAAGTAGTGTATTTCACGGGCTTTGAATGTTCTGGTTTTTTTTAGAAGAACAGAAACGAAGTTTTCACCGTGTCATGAGGAAATTTTCTGTTTTTAGCCAATTGTTTTTGGAACGCCCCTGAGGTTGAGATAATATATTCAAATCACAGAAAGGTAAGGAGCTATCATAGCGTTCAACCCAAGTTGATAATGTATGCTATACGAAGTTATTATTTCAGGTTACAGATTTTTCATCATCTGGATTACGAGTAGGTCATCATTTACTTGGATTACTTGGCGACCCGTTATCTGTCGCTATTTTGCGCGTGTTCCAACTTTTTTCCTCTATGTTCTGTATTGAGTCATCGGTGACTACTAGTGGACTAATACCTTAATTTTGTGAGCAAGGGAGTCCTGCCAGTGTATTTTGTTGCGTGCGCGCCCCATGGCGCACGCCGCCACCCAGGGTAGGGTTTATGTAGGCTTATGTGAACAGCAGGGGTAAGACGGGGCTAAAGTAGGTGTCGGAGTCTCATCATCCGAAAAAAGAGATTTCCGTTGACGACAAGTTCGTAGCCCGCCTTTCCGCTCTAAAACTAGGGTGCAAAGAATGAATGGAAGCTGTAGGTGACATTATCGAAAAATGCGAAACAACAACCCCGAGCAAGGATGTGGCTATATTTAGGGGAAGGGGTCTCGGGACGTGCGAACCATGGGTAAGCCACCCATCAAATAGTATGTAAATTAAGACAAAATGTATGTAAAATTTATTGTAGGTTTGTCAAAAATCCAGCCGTCAGGTCCTGGGAAGATATGTTATTCCACATTGCTGAGAGTATATATGGGTATATTAAGATTGCTAGAAACATTCCAAAAACAGAAACCACCTTGTGGCCAAGCCGTCCGTTATGGGTTAAGAAGAACATCATTTACCGTTTGCCCCCTCCTCCCCCTTTCACCCCCCCCCCCCCTACTCAGCCGCACACTAAAGAAACGCATGAAACAGTATAGTTAAAGCTGCTTACTTGTGCTATTGTACAGGCATACATTGTTGGTTGTGCTAGGGCATTGAGACTGCACTATGCTGAGAAAACATTCCCAGATGAAGGTGCTATTCACAAAATAGTCGTGAGGCGTTTTGGAGCAAAACAAGCACCTCCATGTCCACAGCTAGTTTCGTCTCATGAACGACAAAGGTGGGGTTCTCTGTGCTCAAGGCTGCTCGTGTCTCAGTCAATTCAATGCATTGAAATAGTAGTGCTAAC
Source organism: Ostertagia ostertagi (assembly GCA_036418205.1). NCBI lineage: Eukaryota > Metazoa > Nematoda > Chromadorea > Rhabditida > Trichostrongylidae > Ostertagia > Ostertagia ostertagi. The sequence goes on along the minus strand of MU885664.1, from coordinate 3,682 downwards.
TTCACCTTATTCTAATTTCCGTTCCATATTTACCCGTTCCATTTATGGAAATTCCGGGTTTCCCATCCGTGAAAAGCTGTTCCACAGGCGTAAATTCGGCTAATATGATATTGGCGCCACCCATTTGGGATACTTTTCTCAGCTCACTACAGCTTTTTCAGGGCGCGCAGTACGCGATGTGCGCTGAAGCGATCAACTGTAATATTTGTTGCACGATTATAAGACGTTCTAGGTTGCTCACCCCTCGAGGTTTAACGTTAGCTCTCCAATCTTGACCGACCAATCATCTTTTCTGATGTCTCCTGATCTTGAGTGGGAGCTAGAGGCTCCGGATATAGTACGCTCAATCGAAGTATATCACTGTTCCCCAGGGTCAACCGTCCGTTGGACAAAGTCCAACGCATGGCTCTCTAGCGTGTGAGAGTAATGCCGAGAGTGAACGTACGCACGGAGACACAGACGGCTCGCGCAAGGCGAGTGCGAATGCCGGCGCGGAGAGCGGTCAACGTCGGTCCAACGTCGGTCCAATGTCGGTCCAACGTGACGGTTGACCCTGCTGGAACCAGTCTAAAAACTGAGCATCGATCGCATGGACGGATTTCTTTGCGCGCTTACTATTATTTATTCAGCGTACTCGAAGCAGGGACGTCAATGGAGGGCTCGATAAGTCAGTTCTTACCGAATTGCACTCAAGCTGTTTCAATCTTCTTCAATATAAGCGTTCATTAGAAGACGGACCTCTATGCACGCTTGCAATAGCGGCGTAATACGTAACTATCAAGCTGAAAGAACTGGCTAGTTTCTGATCTACACAAACTTGGAAGTAGACTGTATGAATAGGTGGCGTGTGGAGCATCTCTTCAAAATGCTCCCTGGTGCAAACGAGCTGGTCTCCATCAAACGAACAGGCTCGTTTACTGTCGTAGGACTGAAGTTGAGGTGGGTCCGGACCGTGTACCATGATATTCTATTGACGCCGCTTGTTATAATACAACCCTATCTCCGCAAACGCTGATCCAAGCGAGGGTTTGAAGAGAAAACGGAAACATCGAAAAGTACAGACGCGACGATTGACCGTGTTAAGTGTGAGTGTGGCCGAGCCGCTTGGATCGTCCACTTCTCACGGTTAATGCTACCTTAACCGTTGAGATGAATGGCGCTGATGTAGATCCAGATCCTCATTTCAAATTAGCGGTTTTTTACAACCCGGCTTTCTCTACCTACTCCACATCACTAAACCACTCCACATTGCCTTTCGATGCGCCATGCACTCTAGTGCTAGGTGGCTTAGGAAACGCGTCTGAACTCCTCACTTTAATGATCTGCACGGCTCATTCCAGAAAGCACCTGATAAAAACCCGGAGGCGATCATTACGCCTCGAAAAGCCATCGCATTCCGTTTTAGCGATGGCCAACCGCTCTAGATTTTCTTATAGACTCATGTTATAGGGGGAAAAATCTAATAGTCGCAAACGGAGGCGAGATATAATCGGTTCGCGTAGTAATTGGATTAGGAAGCCAGACGAGAATGCAGCTGCACGCGGCAGCGATTATAGCACATCTCATTATCAGTCATGGGTTTGGTACTTAGCGCGAGAGTAAATAGACCACGAGAAAGTGCATGAGCACCTTTTTTCAGCGGAAAGGGCGTGCGCTACACTTTCATCGATTCGCTGAACAAGCTTTAAACTTCCTTAAGCGGCATATATGTGAAATTGCATGCTCCATCCTGGGCATGGACCAGTCCACCTTCTAACATCGCACTTGCTCACACTAACCAGTAAGTCTTAAACGTCCTTCGACTTTTCTGACACCCTAAGTGAAGTCATTGTGATAAAGAGTGATGTCTTACCTCCCGCATTACTGATCAAGATCCTTCACAATTTTCGCACCTCTGCCCTGCTACCAAGTCTCTCCCTCCCTAGAACGGAGTCCATATTCCCCTCGTTAGTACGGTTCTTTGTCAATTCTCAGGCCCGCTTGGTACGCACCTCGAATTGCTTTACAACTACCCACGATCTGGGCGATGGGCTCAAGCGGGCCAATGCCACATCCTAAGGCCTTGTCGCCTCGACCCCGTCAGATCATCTCAAAAGTGTGTACGCGCATTCTGCTTAAATACCGCTGCACTTTTTTTTTCGGGGAAGATGTCCAACCGGAAATCCCGGCCTCTATCTTTAAATAAGTCGATTATACTAAGCGCTCTAATTCTTGTTCGAGTACTGGAGAACACAACGGAATGCCCCCCCCCCTCCAAGCGGATTTCCATCGGTATTAATACCGGACATGCCCGGAGCCACGAATCATGTTTTTGATCGTTGTGACCATTGGATCGGTAAGACAAATGCTCGGAAAAAAGAGGTGTAGGTTCGATTCACACCTGGAATGAAGAGTTTTGCCCATAGCCCAGCATTCTCGGAATAAGTTGTACACTGGCCGGCCCTCGCAAGTCACTGCTCAGGTCATCAAATGCCACATGATTTTAAATGGAAATACGCAGAATGAGCGACTTTCTCCAATCTTGATCTCAAGGGATAGAATTACGCTGACTGCGTTATCGGCTTTACCGTTTGTCCTTTTGTGCGTAAAATAAGAGGAGATATGAGGAGTTGGATGAGCGCCAGTTTTGGTCCGTTGCCTTTTGGTTGACACGCCCCATTGCTAGCCGTTGAGATCCTTGGTTGGCTGGGTGACGTTGTGCGATCGCGTGTATGCTGGGGTCACGTTGGAAGGAATGCTACCTGTTTACTGCACAATAAGCCGTATAATCGTCATGGTTTCTTTGTTTGTATTGATTTTTTGGATCTCATCGGTAGATTTGTTTGCTGTTTGTTGCTAGCATGGAACCAGAGGCAAGCACGTCCGGACAACTCGTCCGGCCACACCCCTCTCTTATTTTGAGGAAGAAACGAGTTTTTTTATTGAAGTGCTTGCGGCATGCTTTGCTTCTTTTCTCCTTTTTTGTCAGTTTGTATCCACATTTTCATTATCCACAGCTTTTACCCCTTTTAACAGGGCGGAAGTGGTGTAGTGGCAAGTGGCACGCTTACCACGCGAGCGGTCCGGGGATCAAATCCTGGGTCGTGAGTCGCCCGGGCCAACCAAGCCTTCCATCCCTCCGGGGTCGGTTAATTGGTACCAGACTTGTCTGGGAGGAAAACACTGACTTGTACATCGGCTGGCCCCCGCAAGTCATTGTATAGGCCACATCGCATTCAAACGCCACTACGAATGTACAAATGGAAGTAGAATGCGTGCCGCATCCCAAAAAGGGATTGATCAACGGCAAATGCTTTATCCTTTTCCTTTACCACTTTTACCCCACCAATTCGATCTGGGGTTGTTCCTTTGAGTATAGAAAGAGAAAAATAAGTAGTTCGTATAAAGAATAAACAACTAACAAACAAGTAAGCTAGAAAATAAATAAGTTGCCAAACAAACAAACACTTGTGTGACTTCGCCCCACGATGAGGTTTCTTACCCCGTTTTCGTCAAATTCTTTGTTCCTAGTATTCCTACGGAAAGTCTTTTGAAGTCGTTTCACAAACAAGCCGTCAGACTGCGGAACGGAAGTCGATGTTTTCACAAGTACATATGTATATTAGGTCAAACCGTAGTGACTCGTGCTATGCGGGGCAATTACGCCTGGCGTTCTTAGATCCTTTGTACTAATAGGCCGCGT
>MU885662.1:0-12917 GCA_036418205.1 Ostertagia ostertagi | reverse complement strand
TCGGCGTTCAGAGCGAAGAATGAGCCATAGGGTGTGGTTCACTAGGACAGAAAGCGACTTTTTCGCGTTTCGCGCGCGAAACATTTTTCGCTGCAGGAACTCCAGGTCCACTCATGATCAGCGGTGGACCTGAGGTTCCTGCAGCGAAAATGTTTCGCGCTGCGAAACGCGAAAAAGTCGCTTTCTGTCCTAGTGAACCACACCCATGATCCATCGGAAGTTATACAAAACGCATGCATCAGAAGTCTGTACAAGTAAAGAGTAAAGAGAAGAGCACAAGTAAAGAGAAGAATAGTGTTAGGTCGAACTCGAATGTAACATTTACAATGAGTAGAAGCATTGAGTTGGCTACAAATACTGGAGAGCAAAGTTGAGACTACTACACTAGAAAGTGCCTAAAAGCCGAATAGGAAAAGTAGTTGCTCATAGAGAGATCACAATCGTATGAAAAAACAAAAAAAAATGTTGGCTTGACAACAACACTTCCGTGGATTTGAAGGAACTGTTCATGCATTATTAATTTGCTTGGATTGCTACACCTAAGGTACTTTGGGATGGTATTGCTCAGACCTGTCCCACCATATTTATAGATAAATCTGAATTGATATTAAAAGCGACTAAAACCTCACAAGTGGCAAATGTTATAAGCAGAAGGTAAGGATTCGAACCTGTGAGTGACTGAAATCAAACTCTGGAACAGGGAAGTCAGTCATCTAGAATGGAAAGCAGGAAGACGAAGACGTTCTTCACTATACTGCCACTCCGTTGAAATAATCATAAAAGCTCTCACGAAGTACCTTCTGCAGCGATTCGTTCCATAAAATATTATTCGAAGAGGATCAAAGAATTTTATATTAACTGTTTTACTTATCACTTATCAGCCACCAAATTCTAATTCCACCCATAATTGCAATAAATTAAGAAGAAGGGAAATAAATAAAACCTCAGAAGAGGATGAAAATACTAAAGTTTAGCAGTACATCATAAGTAACCACTCGCGCGAATGAGGGGTAGATGAATCCACGTCTGAGGTAGGCCCGTAAATATGGGATTTGACAAGAAAGTGTCTTGGAGCAAAAGAAGAAAATAAGACTAAACACGTTATTGAAAAACCTGTACGGAACGAACGACGTTCAATACTTGGACAATAAATAAACAACTGAAAGGCCAGTACTACCAGAAACGTAACACATAAAAAGGATGATTTCAACATGAATTCGACGGCACTGATATAGTGTCCTCAACGAAAGATGTAATAAGTAATCACAAGAAACTAAAATCCAACAGATATGATATGGAACAAGGTTAAGTCCATCTACTTACTATATTTTCGATACTTGCGGAGTCTCTTATAGAGGCAGCCGTAGTGTTGGCGTGCTTTGCGGTTGCGCCTTCGAAGCGCAGCGCGCAAGGTAGGTAGCTCAGTGTTTGTTGGAATGCGACGAGTCGGGAGATCACGATACATATTAACACCGAGTCGAAACAACTGAAAATTTTGATGATACATGACAAAGACAATGGTGAAACAAAATGCGTATACTACAAAAAAACCATTCCTTATTCTGAAACCGTCTCCGACCTTTGGTATTTCTTTGCATAGTAGTGTTCTATGGCCTGTGCAGCAGCGCCCGAAATTTTCTCTTTCACCAAAGTAGGACAACATTATACATGAATATCCTATCTTTGCGCAACTACGCATTTTTTATGATAGAATAATGAGTGGCTGCCGTAAACGCCTGCATGCGACACCTCGGGACGACCGCCTCCATTTATTTAGTTTTGCACTTATTTACCTTCTAAATATATTTGGAAGCACCTTACACATACGCTAAGTAGTGAACCCGGAAAAATCACTTGAAAGGCTCATGAAGGCTAGCAGCTCTGCGGTTTCACAGAACACTGTTGTCACGAGGCACTACAATCATTTGCTAACAAGATAATATGGTAACCTACACACGAATTTCAAGACACCATTTCCGAAGATAATTACTTTTTTTCCCTCTCCGAGTCGACCAACTAATCAAACAGCCGACTGCGCACCATGTGATGCCGCACCACGTGATGCATGGCGGCCATTGCTATTCTATATAAGGAGGGAATACCCATATTTTCGCATGCTTTAATGCTGCAAGAATAACAAGCGCACGTTATACTGCAGCAAATGAAAAAGACCTGAATTATTAAGTCCTATTGAAGAACACTTCTGCTTCAGCTTGAACATTTTTGCTCGATTGTAAGAAAGAAACACCGCCTATGCGATGAATCAAAGCACTTGGACTGAAATGACGGCGGTGCTCTTTCAGCAAGAGGGCAACCACTAGTGTACGCTAACCTTTTTTTTTTAAATCTCTCTCCCTATAACCCTAACCACGATTTTGATCAAGAGTCCTCAAATACGAAGTGTTAGCGGATTCATTCCCATTTCCTTACTGAATATGGATTACGATCCTTGGAATGGCAGGAGTATTGAAAGAAGGAAATCTTGAAAACACTATTTGAGGACACCATCTGACTTAACATAATTTTCACCCTCTCCTACACGGGCGACGGCCTACTGGCTCGCCCAGGCTCGCAAGCGGCAAATTGCGCGGCGATCGAGACGAGGCAAGTCTTCGCGGGCTTCTGCAATCAAACTCAAAGAGGTGAAGGGATTCTGGAGGAGACTGTGAGCGTCTGTGTTTGCTCCTCCCCTCTTCTGGGCTTAGTCCTAGTGTGATCTACCATCGGCCCTGTTTTGAATGTTCCCTCTAAGGGCAGAGCGTCGCGATCAGTCCTAAGCATATTTAGTTGGGTCTATAATTAACTAGTATGTCAGTAGATAATGCTCCTAAATTCAATGTTTCTTATTCGCTTTCGTGACAGAGTGACATTTTTACGAATTTTCTTCCACATGTTGCGCCGAATTTTCCTCACTAACACTGTTGCATAGAATCTCCGCGCGCGGAAAGTTTTTCAACTCAAAGAATCATTCGAAGTTTATCAGCAGCCTGCACACGCGTGTTGAATTTTATCGGAGAACGCGCAAAGCCCTGTCCTATTCGGATTGCTGCGCATGCCGCCGCGCCGCTGCGCAATTTGCCGCGTGCCAGCACGGACGAGCCAAAAGTCCCGTACCCCTCGTACTCTACGTGATTGAGCATTTAATATCAAGTAGTGAATATCTAATCGAATAAGAGAAAGGTGAGGCAGAAAGAAAAGCCAAAAACTGACAGCAGTCGCGGTACCCGACATGGGCTGTGGAATTCAAAAGTGCGCTGTATCTGTGAGGCCGAGACAGAAATCCTTTCTTTTTTCAAAGGATTGTGTATTTGACAAGAAAATGCATGGAATTGATATTGAACCCACAAATTTTGCTGTTTTCAAAAGTTTTGCGTCTCCCCGTGCGGCCTCGCCTCGCTGCGTAGACTGTTGTCAGTTGTTCTCGTAGGATTGTGGCACGGTAATTTGTGACAGTGACACGCCTAGTAACTGGAAATATGAATTCACGTATTTGTAAGTAAAAACGGTTTTGTGGCATATTCAATGACAACCATGACTGTGGAAAGCTCCTTTAGGATGGGGTGAGAGAGGGTCGTATGGGAGGCTCCCAGGCGGAAAGTCGTAAAATATTTGGAATCATCGGCCCAAGAAAGTTACTATGCTTTACATATATAGGCACGACTTCATATGCCGGAGCAGAACTGCCATCACACGAGTTTACTGGACGTAAGCAAATATAGCAAGAATGATATTTCACCCAGAACTTTTCCCTCAATATTACATAATGAAAATTGAAGACACATTGATATCCATGATGTCCAAAATGAAAGTATTTCTGAAGATTGGTATACCACCGTTAAAGGAAGCCAAAACCTTGCTGAAAGTTTTCAAAATCTGAGGCGCAACGATCTTTTAAGCAGGATCGCATTCTGCCGCTGTAGGATGATCGTCTGTATTTTTTTATATGGTGAATTACGGTGTAACACATCAATGAGATCAGGCCATTCAACAGGTATGCCCTAGCTCGATTGCAATCACGAAAGTCTGACACGGCAAACTGGGACGTTGCGTAATTGGCGGACGTTTTGCCACGTTCCTGAGATCAGCGTTACAGTGCGATGTTCTTGAGAGGTTTTTTTTTGTTTCTTCGACTGCCACAACACCTTTCACATTCAAACGTGATCGCCCACATCTATTCAACCGGGGGAGCGGTCAACAGAATCGTCCAGTCCTCGCGCCGGCGCGTGCGAACACTTGCGTGGCGTCGTGCGCGGTCGCAACTTGAAGATGGGCGCAGGATTTTTGAATTTGATAGTGGGAGCAATGAACTGCGGTCCACAATAATCTATGGGGCACTAGCTCTTCCATAGAAAATAGTGAGAACAATTTGTTTTCGAGTTCGAATTATCGCAATATTGAAAAACACGGAAATGTTTGTGATGGAAATTATCCACGTGTTGATTGAAGATGAATGTCGAAGAGGCGGACCGAGTGCGGGGACGATTCTATTGACGTACACTCATTTAGTCTCGTAACGTGCCTTCATCATGTTGCTAAGAAACGGCGCCAAGGAACAAAGCCTCTCAGCTGACACGATCAGTTGGGTGGGATATTTCATATAAACAAAAACAAAAGAATTTCATCTGAGGAATCCATTAACTCACATCGACATCAGCATCGTCCAATTGCTTTGAAGTTTCCCAGTACGAGAACTCTCCCCGTACTTTACTCCAACAATGAGAGATAACTCCACGTAATCTAGGCTCCAGTTCTTGCAACTCCATTTGGCATCGAAGCAGTTCCTCCGAAACTTCATCCTAAAGATACTCACTAGCATCTCAGTCACCGAAAGCTAGCCTGAGCAATAAAAAAAAATAGAGAAAAAAAAACAGAAATATACCAAATCTGAATCATCATCCTCTTCCTTCCCATCCTGGCTGACCACCACTTCACGCGAAACCGAATTCGTTGCAATTTCACGGATAAACGTGCTCTGTCGATGAAGGAATCAGACCTAAATTCGAGAACCATTGAAAGAAATTCAGCGAATGCTCAATACGGTGGGCAGAAGCAAAAGTACAGTAGCGGACAAAAATATACCGGTTTTGCCTTTTGACTAAACTCCGGTCAGCTCAACGGATCTTGCTGATATTTCAAAATGCTGTTGAGGTAACAGTTTTTCTGTTTCGATGAGTGCAGCAATGAAGATTGGGAATTTTTAGCTGCTAACGATGCTATCACTAGAAACTCTTTTGACCTTTTGACTTATTGCACTGACATCTCACACTTCTACTGCATCCTATTCTATCGATTTTTGTCTCTACTCTCCAAAATCGCACGCTTTAACCCGATTCTTTCATTGCGTCGCCTGATACGTAGCCGCCCCAAGGCGACTTCTTTCCATGCCCCGCCTTTGGCTCCGCGCCACTTACCTTCGATTGTCCATAGAGTGTTTTGTGAGTTTGTTTCTCTTCGGAAACCGAATCTTCGTGCGTGAAACTTTGTGTGTACTCTCTAGTGATCACAACTGGCACACTCATGTGTAGAAGAATGCAAGAATTCTAAAAGGAAGGATTCTCTTTGAGAAATGGCCGAGTCAGTTGCTTGTTTAGAGTATTATTGAACCGCTACAGAGAGAGCTCCAAAGCTGTCTTGCAAAGGCCAGGAATCCTGAAGAGAAATCCAGGCCTAACGATAAGAAAAATAAAGTTCTGAACATACAGCGAATCCATTTCATGGCTCCACGATCATGTCCTGCTGAGCTTTCAGCGACCTCGGGTACCTTCATCGAGTATTTTACCTATTTAATGTTAGTTGTTATAAACTTGGTCGTTCCAATAGAATCAAATTACATGCTTTTACAGCAATGTGGAACATGCGCGAGATTGAGTCCATTAGGGCAAATTCCACTAAAACGATTTTCCCTATCTTCATTCCTACTCTCAGCCAACTGTATTTATTTCAGTCAAAAACTGTTTACATAACTTGCTAAAATATGAGGAATATTCATCTGTGGGGTGTAGCCGAAACCGTATATATTTTTGCACATATTTTTGACCGCTACTATAGCAGTTTCCTGTAACTTTGGAAATAGAACGCAAAACAAAGCATTGGCGACATAAAATGAGTCACTGATAATGAGCCACACTCTTTTAAATTTTTGACACAACGGTGGGGCACGCTTCCACACCTTGCTGGCGTCAAATAAATAATACATCTTTACTAACCTCTTTCTACGAGCATTCTTACGATGCGGCTTCCAATTTCGCGATAATGCCGCTCAATGTCCATCTCTTCAGGAACACTAGACATAGCAGACGACGAAGGTGAGCTTAAGTTGCAAGGAACGGCGGGATGCGTTCCATTCTCACGTTTTGTCTTAAAATTATAGGCTTACAAATGACAAGGCTCTAGAAATTTCTTTGTGGAAAATGGATCAATTTGGTTTCATTCAAGAACAGGAAGCCAGGAGCCATACCTCCCCATTTCGCCTCGGTCTCGTCTTCAGCTCTCCATTGCACCGCCCATTGGAAAGATTGTTTGTCGGAAATGAGTTGCTTGGACCTGGGCGATCCCAGTCATCGTCTTCCTCTCTGATTTCCTTTTTCACCCTTGGTGAGTGTACTAAACCAAATCATATGAATGATTTTGTCAAAAAAAAAAACATGAACCAATAACAATCCTACAAACTTACTTCGTGAACTAAGTGGGGATCGTGAAGCAAATCCGTTAACATGCAGAGCTCCATGGTGCTCACCAGCGCTAGAATCATGTACTGCTGATTCCCACGGCTCATTCTTGACGGAAACTAAATTACAAATGAATAAATAAGCCAACTTCAACTTATAACAACCATCAGACGAGGCACTCACATTTTCTGTCATCTTCGCAATCATCGCGTGAGTGTAATCTCGTAGAAGACCTACGATTCGGCGTTGTGAAGTCTTCTTTGCGCATTTCACGACTTGCCGCACAGACCACATCACTGATCAATGGCGCCAACTTTGAGTCGGATCCTCGAGTTGGCCGAACATTCAGAGTCCCCGAGACTTTCCGACTGTATGCTTGACTAAAGCAGACAAAACAACATTATTTCTAAACGAAACGCTACCTAAAAGGTTACACAACCTTCTCTCCTCTTTGCACTTTCTCTCTGACAAGCAAACATCTGTACTTGATCGGCGCGTAGTTCGCGAGCTCGACAATTCTAGAGAACTTATTCGAGAACGACAAGGCTGACGCTTGCGATGCTTCCACGGCTCTAAAAAGCAATGAATTATAGTGAACGATTAGAAGACCAAAGAATACGATCTTGCCTTAGTGAATGGGAGACCCAGCCCATCAGCGGGTGCCCGTCTACCAATGACATTTGGCCTTTTCTTCCTCGTCGAACTATATATGATTTTCCCTGGCCTTCGGATCTTCTCGGAACCGAACTATACAATTCATTGGGAACTACGTCCACTATAATGCACGCCGAGCTAATCTGATAACAAATGACCATTACTCCTTTGAAACTCACTCACTTTTTCTTCACTCTCTAAGCGGTCTCGAAATTGAGCTATGAAAAATTGTAGAAAACGTCACCCTTATTAGAAGCCCCACCCGCTATGGATAGGCCTCAGCTCATTTATGTGCTTTGATCACCATAAACATTGCTCATCTGCGGCCTCTTTTCTGCTAACTATGTCGCTTTTTACCCACGTTAAGATTTTCAGTAATCTGGGCCCATGGAGAACGCACCTACCACTGCGGCCTGATGTCGCCAGTGTGCTGCTATATCTCATCGAAGCTTATGAAGAATGAATGAAAACTAAATATGATCAATAAACCATACGCCAATTTTGAGGCCATCCTGCACACATATGAAATGAAAGGTTGCCACCATTGTTCAAATTCATTTTCTGAGTGCACTGTTGCACCATCCGCCGAAGCAAGCAGCCGCATGTCTACGCTAGCGTTTAACTTCACCCCGGCCGCTTAGAGCGGTAAACTCGGCTTTCCAACTGATTAGAAAGAGCTCCACTTCTCAGGATTTTTGACCTTTCTTGTTTTTTTTTCTTCACAGGCAACCCTCTTGTCACCTCTATGTTCACATCGTCACCATCACCTTATCGAGAGCTACCCTTGGTCATGCGTTGATCAACTACTCGTCGTGACAATTGTAAGTCGGCGACTTCACCAAAGCCCGAAATTCGTGAGCAGACGATACGACCTGTTTCGGACTGCTGCAGAGCGCGGGCACCTCGAGCTGCTGAATTCAGCTCACCCTACTATTACAGTAGGCCTCCGCCAACATAAGCAACTCTCGTCAACAATGTATGCACCGGTAAAATGTGAAACGATTACATAATTCTTCCACCCTACAGTCAAGAAAACACTACCCAGCAATGAGGTGAAAGACTGAACTGAGAATCTTTCATTTCTTTGTTCTACAGCTCAGGAGAGGGAGAAAACCCTAGGACCAAAAAAAGTTTTGACCTTGGAAGAGCGATTTTGCCGATGTATAGTTGCTCCAATTTCTTGGAACGTCGAACTTTTGCGCAAGGAATGACGAAGCATGACTCAACGAGAAGGGATCCTTCTCTTGTTGAAGGGCTGAACTGTTTCTGTTTCGACAAGGCTTATGGCATCCAAGAGGAATATTCATATGCAACAACCTAATATTTGATTGAAAGAGGTTACTACTTTTGCACTAGACGTCTCACTGAGACCATAGAGAATGTTCTATTCAGTAAATTTGTACCTAGTGCGAATGAAAGCTTTTTGCAAAAGATCTCATTTTGTTGCAATTCTTCAACTGGTGTTCCACAAAAGAATGTTGCTTTTTAAGTTGGAAAGCATATATTTAGACTGTAAAGACGTTAAGGACCAAACAGGAAATAAGGAATACTCAATCCAAATAAGGGGTCCACCACTTTGTGGCGCAGGCGGCTATACTAGTACGCAAGAACCATGACCGCATTACATGGAAACTCACCATTGATATAGTAAGACTTCAGATCCTCGGGACTATATTTATCCAACAGCAGGGCTTTGAAGCTTTTCAAATACTCAGCATCTACAGGAGTAAGGAAATCGGCCTGAAGAAAAGAATAAACTCGGAAAATGAAAACACATACGGCACTGCACAATAACCTTGCACCATGTCCAAAAACGCTGTGGAATGTGATGCGGAGGCCAAATGTCCACATCATCCTCAGTATCATCCTCCGGAAGACCGCACAAGCTAAATTTGAAGAACATAGCCATTTTTTCTTCTGCAAGAATTACGAATACGGCAAAAGGAATTTCTAATAGCTAGTTAACGGCACATACGTCTGCTGCAACTCTTGTGTTGTTGTCGGTGATACTGGCGCAAATTCCCGAAGCCTGTAGGAAGGCATTGGCCTAAAAATCCCAATATGAAAATCACCATTTCAAGAAAGAAGAACTATGAATAGATGGCCTGGCCATTTCGCACTCGCTTTTCGATACATATCAGGCCTCTCCTATTCATGCTACCTTCCTTACCAGGAACGGGCACAAGCAGAAAGCATTATATTCTTTCCTTTTCTTTTCTTTACACATTTGATATTAAGTTGCCTGGAAACAAGTCCAACCGTGTTCTCAAATCCTGGACGGGATACTCTCCAGTATTCAAATACGTGACCTCTCCATGAGCACGTCTTAGATAGTCAGCGGAGTGAGCGAGCATTTTCTCCAACTCATGCTGAAGGCAGAGCTGAAATATAAAAAAAATAGTGTACACCCTGAGTGACCGCATTTATATAAGAACAAATTGAAACTTTTTGGCGTAAACAGAGGAGATAAACATAAAACCTAAGCAAGAACCTCAAGTGTAAGTTGGGATAAACAAGAGATTCCTTACAAGCAAGGCACAACCTTAAAAAATCAAAAGCACTTACGAGATCATCCCTATCGAGAGTTATGTCTTCCGTGTTTTTCTCTAGCAGTTCCCGTAATTTGGGACATTGCTTTTCATAAGGAAATGGAATGAATTCCGGTGGCGGTTTGATCTCTTCACTGCTATTAGAGGACTTCCGACGAGTTGGTGACGGAGTACCTGGAAACTAAATTTTTGAGCAAGCAATAAGATAATATTCAAGCCATTTTGAGCAATGCCATACTCCATGTTGCGTTATAAGATAAGTACAGCTCATAACTTATTATTCCAAAGCTGTTCAGCTGGTATCAAAATACTGCCGTCCTAGAACTAGCGTCAAAAGCTTTATAAGCGCAGCCGCAAAAGTAAGGCTGATGTCAGAGTCCGCGATCCGTCGCAGGTTTCGCTGATTTTCGCGATTTTCGCGAAACCTGCGATGGATCACAGGAGTACACAAGGCACAACACACACAAGGCGCCCGCGAGCTGTGCTGGAACATTTTCAAATTTCCCGCACACTTCGCGGGCGCTACCGGCTCGGCCGTGCTCGCCGCGGCGCCCATAAAACGTGAAAAAAGTAGGGGGGGGGGTGATGGGGCACTTTCGATTCCTCTGATACGTCGCAGGCTTCGCGCGGATCACAAAAATTGCAAGTGCCCCATTTGAACATTTGAAACACTGAATATGAAACAAGTGGAATCATGAGCAGTCGTCATTCAGCCATCACTATCAAGCAGAAGTGGCGGCAGGATTGGAGAACACCTTGCAGTATTGATCGGGCACTTGTGATTTCCGTGACCCGTCGCGTGAATCGCGCAAATCGCGAAAATCAGCGAAACCTGCGACGGATCGCGGACTCTGACTTACGCAATGGGTCAATTTCTCATTACGCTATGACTCATGAGCTGCGCGATGTCACAGCCTAGCCTGGGGGCTTAAGCTTAGAATTAATCTCACTCTGTAAAATAAACCTTAATATGATAATGGCATCGCCTGCTTTGGGCACTTCTGGCCGCGTGGAAAATGAGCAATTTTGCCGAAGCGGTCAACTCACCTCACAAGCCGGTGATTTTGAGCGATAACCATGCGAAAAATGCATGTATCAAAGTTATTTTAGCAATGTTAGATGAGTAGAAGTCACTCGGGGTATGGTAAATGAATTCCGATCAGCAGAAAGGGTAATGAGAAAGTAAAGCCAAGTTTACTCGCCTACGCTATAAGGATTGGTTGCTCCAATGAAAACATAAATTTTGCGATCGGTATATGTTTGTATATATTCCTTCTTTCCTTTTCTTATCTAAATGCTTTTGAGAATATAAAACTAATGAGAAAGCAACCAGGCTGCTCCGTACGACCGGAAAACCTCTGATGCATTGACCATGCTGCGAACTATTATGTCTTTTTTAGTCATCTAATGGTGTGATTCATAGAGTAAATATAAACAGCTGAGAATAAGTAATGCAAGCGTGACAAAAGGGGTGTCATGGGTGAGACGCGCAACTTCGTCATGCCGTCAAGCATCAGCCACTGTGCTCAGCTTACACGAGATATGTTGGGAATCAATCAGAGGCAAACTAACCTATGCACACCCGACTACAGATACGTATACGAAAGTGACAAAAGGTATGCACAACTTGCGCCAGTTTCAAAAGCGGACAGAAGCAAAGCTACCCGAAAATGAATGTTCCCAGTTAAATGTGCATTCTGCTGGACGGTTCATTTTACCAGTCTAGTTCTCTTTCTGGGAGCCAGCGGTTTTCCTCTCCCTGGCAATCCAAAGCATTCAACACTACAACAAACATTTCCCTTTATTCTATGAGGAGAAATTACAATCCCAAGCTCCTCCTTCCCCCTTTCACTGAATGAACCCGTTTTGTTTGACGATTACCGCTCAATACCAACAGATCGACACCGCAACATTCAAATGTTTTCCAATTCTGTTAGCTGCCAGGTACACCTATCACATCTTACCATGCCTCAGGCACTTTCGAACCGACCAATGATAGGCAAACATACCGACAGGCAAACACGCCAGTAGCCTGCGCGGCAAGTAACTATATTTGTACTGAACATTTTGCAAGTGAATTAATTGTGCACAACTGCCGTATAGAGCGAATTGTCTTTTTGTTTATTCCTTTGTCGAGTTTGCATTCGCAAGCTCAACAAATTACGCACATGCATATACTTTAACAAAACCGAAAATAAATATAACCAAGGGGTATAATGACGAATTCGCAACTACGCAACCCGTGCGAGTTCAAAAGGGAATTTAGCTTAAATGCACTAAAGTTGTAAAACGAATCATAACCGACCCTGTCTCTTCCGCTTAGGGCGTGGCGATTTCACTGTCGTTTCTGCGCTTGCCGGTGAAAAAGTAGAACGCCGCTTCGGCTTCATCTGTAATTAATCAGTGAGTTGTGGTGAGACGTACTATTCTCACTTTAGTTATCTATAAATTCATGGAAAAGGCGACACATAGCGTTAGAACGAAGTCGGGGAGCGGCGTGACTGGGTGCCAGTCGGCCTCGGACGCTGCTACGCGGCACTCACAGACAGACTATCGATCGATTCGCATCGTCGCCACGGATGACGGTTGAATGCAAAAATACGAACCCTACGCTATTTGACTTCTCTTCTGGCTTCGGCTTCGACCACCACGAAGCCATCTCCATCCACTTCCTTAAACAAACGTTGCCAAGGAACGTTTCAGTGCTGTGTCCGAAATTGAAACTTTTTTTAAAGGACCCAAACGTTTCCGTTACGCCTTTAACCTGATTCGCTGCAGGACCCACGCTGCATTCACGCATTTCAAAAATTATTTTTCGAGGTGTATTCGTGCTTGATGATCTGTGTTTTCCTTTTTTTCATCACTAGTTTTCTCCCAAATTGGAATATATGAAGAAACCACGGGGCTATGTACCAAGTAGAGGAAGAGGTCACTGCGGTGCAGGGTATTCAAGGCCTTACATTTCATCACAAGTGTTTTTTTTTCTTGCAAAGAGGGTGTGATTCGCTAGGAGAGAAGGCGAATTTTTTGCGTTCTGAAGTGCGAA
>MU885650.1:0-13081 GCA_036418205.1 Ostertagia ostertagi | reverse complement strand
TCCAAGGTGAATGACAAATAAGTTTATCATGTCGACCAACACCATCCATGGTAACTCGCAGTTCCAGAAGCCCTCTCACCTTCGTTGGACTTGGGAGTCACCTGATGGACAGTTCCATAACGAGATAGACCACATCATCTTCAATCGAAGGTTTTGCCTGACCGACGTCGCTGTTGTTCCAAAGTTCTACACGGGATCGGACCATCGTCTCCTCCGCGCAAGATTCCACTTCTCGATGCGTGTTGAGAGAGCAGCAAAGTTCAGGAAGCGAAATCCCAGGACAGTCATCAACTGGGACCACTTCGCTTCCCTCGTCAGCTTATGGGAGGATTCCGTCATCGAAAACATCGACGAGGAGTACTATCGGCTCGTTGAACATCTTCACGATTGTGGCAAGAAGGCAGAGAGTTTGAAAGTCACCAAGGGACGTCTGTCTCCGGAAACTCTCGAACTGATACGCCAGCGTGGAGCCGCACGAGCTGCAGGCAATCACCGACTCACGTCCGAGCTTGCGAAGCTATGCAGAGAGGCGATAAAGGAAGATCTCAAGGAGCGAAGAGCAGCAGTATTAGCTGAAGCAGCAGAGGCTGGGAGGAGCATCCGCAATGCCCGCCGAAGCTTTGCCAGCTACAAGACCAAGATGACCTGCCTCCGACGTCCAGATGGAACAGTTACTGCATCCCGAAGGGCAATGGAGAAAGTCATCCACGACTTCTACTCGGATCTCTTCGATAGCCATGTCCATCTGCCTACTTATCAACCGCAAGAGGATGGATACGTTGTCCCTCAGTTCTCTCTTCCGAAGTCCGACACGCCATCAAGTCGGTGAAGAATTGTACAGCGCCCGGTCTCGACAGGGTTAAACCGGAACATCTGAAGAACGCACCGCCAGTTATCATCAGAACTCTGGCTCGACTCTTCACGCGCTACCTGTCGGAATGCAAGGTACCCACTCCGTGGAAAACCAGCAGGACCGTGTTGCTGTACAAGAAGGGAGACTTGGACGACATTGGCAACTATCGCCCAATCTGCCTGCTGTCTGTAATCTACAAGCTATTCACTCGAGTCATCCTTAACAGGATCGGCAGAATACTAGATGAAGGACAGCCATGCGAGCAAGCAGGGTTCCGAAGAGGGTTCAGCACGATCGACCATATCCACACGGTTACGAGACTCATTGAAGTTTCACGGAGTACAAGATGCCGCTTTGTCTCACGTTCATCGACTTGAAGAAGGCCTTCGACTCTGTGGAGACAGAAGCGGTCATCGAAGCCTTGGGCAACCAGGGCGTCCCTACTCAGTACATCAAGATTCTTCGTGAGCTCTACAGCAACTTTACGACCAGAATCTCACCATTCTACAAGGAGGTCATCATCGACGTCAAGAGAGGGGTTCCGACAGGGCGACACCATCTCGCCCAAACTCTTCAGCGCCGCTCTCGAGAACGTCATGCGTCAACTGGAATGGGAAGACATGGGAGTGAAGGTCGACGGCCGGCAACTACACCACCTTCGTTTTGCTGACGACATCGTTCTTATAACGCCGAACATCGAGCAAGCGGAGCGAATGCTGGCTGATTTCGACTGCGCCTGTGGTAAGGTTGGTCTACAGCTGAACCTAACGAAGACGATGTTTATGAGAAACGGATTGGTTTCTGATGCCCCATTCACGCTCAACGGAACGAACATCACCGAATGCTCCAGCTACGTGTACCTAGGTCGGGAAATCAATATGATGAACGATCTAGCTCCAGAGCTGAGCAGGAGGAAACGAGCGGCTTGGGGAGCGTATAAGAACATCGAGGGAGTAGTGAAGAAGACGAAGAACATCCGGCTCCGTGCCCACCTCTTCGATTCCGCTGTTCCCTGCCCTAACCTACGCCTCAGAGACTTGGACTCTGCGCAGGCAGGACGAGCATGCGGTCAGCGTTATCCAACGCGCTGTCGAGAGGACGATGCTAGGAGTAACCCTATACACGCAAGTGCAGAGGGGAATCCGGAGTGCCGAACTACGCCAACGATCGAAGATCAGGGACGCTGCCGTTTTCGCCAAGGAATCGAAGATAAGGTGGGCCGGACACGTCATGCGATTTTGCGATGACCGTTGGACCAGAGCGGTTACCGACTGGATCCCTCGGGACGTCAAACGAACACCTGGACGACCGCCGGCCCGATGGTCAGACTTCTTCACGAAAGCTCTGAACGAAAGGAATGATGGACTTCGTGTCCCTCGAGCAAGGAGGATCCACTGGACCACCCTAGCACGCGACAGGGACGAATGGAGACGTTGCTGGCGCCCGCTCGAGCAAATCGATGATCAACGGGACGACAGGTGATACAGGTGATACCAATCGCAAGTGAAAGTGCTTGCCCACGCAGGTAATACTGCGCTTGCAGCGATCTCAAAATTTCAGCGACCCCCCCCCTCTTCGCAGGTGGAATCAATACAACCCGCCTAGCATCAGCCATTCATGTCTACATTAATTTTTTAAGGGGGCCCGTAATTAACGTGGTAAGCCGTATCGACATGGAAAGAGGAGGTGGGCAGTGGGAAGACAACACCGAGAAACAGGGTGAAAATCGTGCCGAGAGTATGGCCACATCAGCGACCCCCCCCCCCTCAGATTGTGGTCATGATACGATCCCTCCAACACTTTGTTCCTTGTGAATAAGCGAGTTCCGTTAATGTACAGCATTCAATTGCAGCGCGGTTTATCCGTGGGTCGGATTTGTCGAAACCCCGCCCGCGAAACCGTCGAAATCTACACTCTCGATGAAAAGGTTCCATTCCCCCATTTCATAACCTTAGAGCTGCATTTGCTGCTACCGAGCAATATTGAAAATGATCATTGAGCTTTACCCTCGAAGAGTTAGGGTCTCTCAAATTTTGTTGAGGCAGCGTCGAGGACGCACAATTTTTCATACAAGTTTTTGCCACTTAAAATGCAATATCTCTCTAAATTCGTAGGACTTTGAAAAAAAGGAAGACAGTTTTGAAGAAGCGAAGAGGTTTTCCGGCTTCTAAATAAGTCAATTTAGGCTTTCTTTCTAAACAGTTTCTCCAAAGTTGAGTGAATATTTGCGGTGAAGAATTCTCGGGACGCGATTTCGTCATCTAAAAGCCGCTCCCTCATTCACGCATTGCAGGTTAGAGGCGTTTGGGAACTCTTTCGAAATGTGATCTACATTACTCCAGGTAAGCGATAGGAAAAGGAGCAATGACGATGTTACTGTTATGTTGATGACCTGTTGACAGAAACTGTATTGTAGTAAACACATTTTGTAACTCCGATAGCCTGATGAACAGCTTCATTTGCTCAGGTCTTCCAGAACTCTTGCCGTTTTGCAACAGGGTCCCTAACAACAGTCATTCTCAACGAGGTATTGAGGGCGAGGGAGCGGGCGGTAGATAGAGGAAATGCCTTCGCAGCGCGTGTGCACATGTGACCCTGTTCCTTGCAAAGATGCACTTTCATTCTTTGTAGTACTTTCAAATACTTCCTTCTCGAAGGTAGAGGACGGAGCGACTGAACCTGCAAAGGGAATTTTATGTCATTGTTTTCTCACATACCCTTATGTTGTGCTGCGCTACACCCGCTTACTTCTATCTGCTCCACGATGCCACTGACGTTACTGACGTTACTGACCCCCACGAGTAAGACCCCCCCCCCCGTAACCCAGCCGATAAGTACGACCCCCTGTCGAGAATTTCCTCGACCAATATTCACCGTCCCGAGAAACGATCGGGTTTTTTGGGAAGAGCAAACTTCGTGACAGAATCGGAGGAAAAGAAACAAATTTACAAACAAGTTTGTGAGACTGATCCCGAAGTTAACTGTTTTAGTATTTGAGTTTTTTTTATAAGCACACTGTTTTTTTGTGTAGAGATGCTCATTTTCTTTTTCACGTGTGCCTTTTGCAGACGTAATAAACTTATACTTATAACTGCTGATTGCGTAAAATATCTAGCCAATTGGGGCTGAGGTAGTGGCCAGTACCGCCGTTAACCAGGCACGGCGGAGTTCTTAGATTGTCTCAGAAGTTCGTGCGTATTTTGAACTTCAAAAAAGCGCGAACACAACGGTTGATCCCTGTCTAACCAGGAAGGTCGTTCAGGGCGTGCCAGGATTTTTCAAAACGGTTTTTTTTACATGATATAGGGACACACAAGAACAACAAAACTATGGTTTATTTCTCCTGAATGGCTTTCTGAATACCAAAAAAGGGGTGATGAAGGGACCCGTGGTTCGATTCCTTGCGATGACCGATTTTTGCATTTCGGTTTAGCGTCGCAGAATTTGCGCAAAATGGCGTCAGCGCTAAGAATGGATGTCATTTGCATAACAGGGAAATGTCACCAACTTTCACAAGTAGCTTTTGTCCAAAAAACGGGTCGTGGCATTTGTGACCCCAAAAGGGCATCAATGTAGCACAAAATGGCGTTATTTACGCTTTCAGATGATGTCCGCGCTCAAAACGAATGTCGTATTCGTAACCAGGGCACTGAATAGCCCTTGTGTCCGAAGTTTCAAGGGGAAACAAGATTTTGACCCAATTTCGAACAGTTGGATCAGGTAAAGCCAATAGCTATCAGGTCTGACGGTAGGTGATCTCGGTAGGGATCTCCTCCTCATCTGGAATCGGACTCTAGAAAGGAGTATTCTGGGCTATGGTACCAATGACAGACAGCCATGCCAGGGATGACCGATGAACCACGCACGAAGAGTGGTGTTGCATTTTTCGCTCCTTGAAATAGTGACAATTGTTTGAGGTTTGATCAACCTCCCTGGCTAGGCCTCTTGTCGGTGGAAAGGTCGGCTCCAAAGATGCAAGGAAGTGTGACACATGTCTTATAGAGACAAGACGTCTTTCTACGTGTTTATCATAAGAAGATATCCCTAATTTTCCGCTCCGACGCTCCCTGCCGTCCATGTGGTTGTCGTACGGCCATATTTCATATTTTTTTCGAGGTCGATCAAAGTCACTGCGATTTGCAACAGAATTCGTGGTGAGGTTAGCATCACGCCCTGATTACGGGAGATGACATTCTTTTATTGGAGCGGCCGAGCGCAATTTGCGACATCTTGGTGCATGACAATGTTCCACGTTTGCGTGAATGTAAATTCACCCTAATCGGGTTCTATTTGTGACCCTAACCATGAATATGGAGTCTAACATAGAGATAGTACCACTTGGCGCCCATTCTGAGGTACCAGCCAAAAATGCAAAAGCGCAACGCGTAGTGAGTCGAATGCACCGGAATACCTTACGAATCGTGCCACTTTGAGTCCACGCCACATAGCTTGGACAAACGCATCATTTTGTTAGAAATTCGCGTTGTTTTTAATGCACTGATAGCGGTAACCCTTTAAAATGATATCAGTCAACTTTATAGACGATATGGCCCACAATGAAGCCGTAGGAAACGGCATCCAACGGTTAGTTTTGTTCGTTCCTTTTTATAGGTATTCAGAGAGCATTCAGGAAAACGAAAGCACCGATTTGGTTCTTGCATGTGGCCTAAGATCATTTTGCAAATGGCAAAAAACCGTTTTGAAAAAGTTTGGCAAGCCCTGAATGACCTTCCTGGTAAGTCTTCCAACATTATGACCCGTGCCGACGAGCAATTTTTGCTATATTCAAAATGTAAACAGCTTCGAGAATATACGAATGCTATCGAATATTGCAACTGCATGAGTGCATTACCAAGTCAAGAGAGCTATTTATCCATTATTAAATGTTCACTGTCAAACGTGTTCTCAGGTGCATATAAGAGCATGGCGTCAGCCTCATCCGGGTTAGTGCCAGTATAAGTCATGCGCACTTCCATTCTGAGCATCGGCAATTCCATACTTGTTGATTGCGATCTCACAGAGAGGACGATAAGGCTTTATTGTGACATTGAAGCGAATCTATCAGTATTTGCAACCAGCTGGTTTTATGCTGCCATTTACTAGAATATAAACGAAAATATAACAAAGCAATAAAGCAACTGTTTCCGTGTTGCTTTGTGAGACGATTTTTAGTTTTGAGGCAAGTTGTTTTGAAGGAAAATCGAGAATCTTAGGCTGCAATCTCGTCAGTTACTTCATTTAGAAACAGTGTATTACTCTCCGCTTCCTAGATGGCGTGTCTGATTGCAAGTCGCTTTTGAGAGGACCATCATCGAACGAACGGAAGTGGTGTAGTGACAAGTGGCGCGCTTACCACGTGAGCAGTGCGGGACCCATCTCATGGTTGTGTCGTCGTCGGGTGCGGCTGTGTTCCATTTCCCTCCACTATATTTTGGTATTTCGTTTTTCTGAGTTTTTTCTTGTTCACTCTTTTTATC
This sequence comes from Ostertagia ostertagi, assembly GCA_036418205.1. Taxonomy (NCBI): domain Eukaryota; kingdom Metazoa; phylum Nematoda; class Chromadorea; order Rhabditida; family Trichostrongylidae; genus Ostertagia; species Ostertagia ostertagi. The sequence goes on along the minus strand of MU885650.1, from coordinate 6,751 downwards.
TGCTACACTTTCCTTTGATTTCTAATATTTCTCACAGTTATTCATTCACTTTCTGAGTTGCTAACCATTCCCTTTCGTGGTAGCTAATTTTTGTTCGGGTTTCGTGGTTATTCTTCGCTCCTATTGATTCGTTATGGCTCGGGGGTCACAGCGGAAGTCGTCGGACAGGGATCAGGAGAAGGATCTTCCCCTGTGGGCCTCTATGTTGCTGGATCAGTTCGCTTCATGTACAGATCGGATCGAAAGGGCTCTTACGTCATCGCTCGCAAAAATCACCGGCACGATAGACGAGATCAACAGGCGCCAGACTGAGATCCTGTCTCGACTTGATATCTTGGAGGAACGCTTTTCTAGTCTCCAGAGTTCAAGCTCAGTGGACCAAAGGCTACTGTACTCCACTATTGTGAAAGCAAGGGCTGACGGAATCAAAATCGATGAGAAACTCAGGCGCATAGCCTGGGTCGGAATTGGAGAACAGGCTGATGAGGTGGCTACAAGAAAGTTCGATGTAGCCGCTCTCAGAGAGGTGGTTCTCTCCTCCGAAGACGATGAGCTAATTGAGGAGTTCTCCAAAGGAAAAATAACGGCTCATCGTTATCCTCCAGGAAAACCTAAGAATGGCCGCGATCGTATTATAAAAATTGAGCTTCCCACTCAAGCCTTGAAGGATAGGCTGCTCAGTCACATGAAGTCGGGCCGTCAGAGTCTCACTGAACGTTTCGTTCATTCGTATGCCCGGAGAGACTACACGGTGGAGGAGCTCGAATTGGACCGACCTTGCGCAAGCAAGCAGGCTTAGCCAATGCGAAGATAGGGAAGCTCCAATATGTTGTCCGGGATTTACAAATACACAAACTGAAGACTGCGAGAGAGCTGCCGCGTCGCAACCCTCCATCATTTCCGGAAGTATCGCAAACTTCGACCAGAGTTTCTGTGGGATCCGCGGAAACGTCGTCGGTCAGCACTTCCAGAGCTCCTTATATTTCTGCCTAGGGCCCGGCCCCTCCAACTGAAGGACAAATTCGAGCACGCCCTCCGACACTCCCTGCTCCTGGGAACTTTTTACTGTTCAACGCACGTTCTTTGAATAACAAACTTCCGGATCTCCACTACCTTCTATCACGAAATCCTCCCGGCATCTTCGTGACGGAGACGTGGTGCAAGTCGGAAAAGGTTAATAACAGTACCCTGTCAGCTGGTTATCCTTACCTTGTGTACCGTTGCGATCGAGACGAGGGTATCTCAGGAGGTGGGGTGGTAGCTATCATCAGGGAAACTATTCCTTCATCTCTCGTTTCGTCTCTCAGTTTCTCTCCTTATCTTCAGTGTGTTACCGTAAGACTCTCCCTCATTAGCACCGACTGTATTTGCGCCCTATGTTACCGTAGTCCGTCATGCCCGAGTGAAAGTTTCAAAGAATTCCTTCTTTATCTTGAAGAGCTATGTGAGAATCAGCTTCCACTCGTTATCCTGGGCGATTTCAATCTTTTTGATATTCCATGGTTTCAGTCATCTCTAAATTCGAGCCAGGGGCGTCTCAGCAGGCAGAGTTCCCTTTTTCTTTCTTTTGTTCAGTCTCATAACTTCCATCAAAAAGTGTTACAGCCTACTCGTGGTAACAACATCCTGGATTTGATTCTCACAAACTGCCCCGCCCTCTTGAGCAATCTATCAATCCAAGTTCCCTTTTCTACATCTGATCATGCTATGGTATCTTTCTCCTTGTCAGGTCACACTTTTCAAACGGACCGTAAACGAATCTTGGACTTCGCTAAAGGTGACTATAGTGCCATATGTTCCCACCTTCTTTCAATAGAATGGCGTCGTGTTTTTGACTCTATAGAGACTATTGATGAATGTTACTTCGCTTTCGCTGATACTTGCCATTCCCTTATTTCCCGATTTGTTCCACGCGGCTGTGTCACCAAGGGAGCTTGGCACATTCCCCACTACTTACGAAGGGTTGAGGCTCAAGTTCGACGATTATTCATAGGTGGGAATTACTTAAATAATCCGCGCTATGTTTACCTTTCTCGCTTACTGAGAAAGAAATTAGCGAAGCTTAACCTTAAATATGAAAACTACATTGCTTGTTCCAAAAATAAGAAAAGATTCTGGAGTTACTGTAATGCAAGGTTGAAAGACTCCTCCTCAATTGGATCCATTCTAGCCCCTTCCGGGTCTGTGTGCTCATTAGACATAGCAAAGGTTGAAGTTTTTGCAGAATATTTCAAGACGTTTTACAAGCATCATGCTACTCCAACTGAAGAGAACATCATTATACCAGAACACAGGCTAGATTGGGTAGAATTCAGCTATGAAAATGTATACCGCACCCTGAACAAGCTCCCCCTCCGATGTTCTACCTCACCTGATGGATTGCCCTACATATTTCTGAAGAAGGCTGCAGAAGGTGTCACCCCTGCCCTTACACACCTCTTCAACAGAATACTCTTGAAAGGTGAAGTGCCTGCGATCTGGAGATTGGGACTGGTTAGACCAATATTCAAAAAGGGAAGCAAGAGCGACTACAGGAACTATAGGCCTGTATGTCTCACCTCGGCAGTTAGTAAAGTAATGGAAAGGATGGTGTGTGATAGGATCAGAAACTTTTTCATATCGAAGGGTCTCGTGTCTCCTTGTCAACATGGTTTCCTTCCAAAAAAGTCGACCGCTTCAGCACTTCTTTCCTCTATACCAGCATGGCAGTACGCCATGGACAAGAAAGACATCGGTCTTTGTTGCATACATTGATTTTTCTAAAGCGTTCGATTCTATACCTTTACCTCTCCTGTTTCTAAAACTGGAGCAACTTGGGATTGCTGGATGTCTTCTTAATTTCATCAAATCATTCTTCTCTAATAGGTTTCAAAGGGTTGTTCTCAATGGCACATGCTCCCGAATTTATCGAACTGATAGCGGCGTTCCTCAAGGTTCTTGCCTAGGACCCTTAATGTTCATTCTGTACATTAATGATTTACCTGCTGTTCTTCCTTCTGGTACACATTGTTCGATGTATGCGGACGACTTGAAGGTTTACTGCTTGATCAGCCCTTACTGTTACAAGATGCTCTTGATACAGTGTCAAGCTGGGCTCGTAGATGGGGACTTACCATTTCTCTGGATAAAACGTTTGTCTTGCGTTTGGGGCCTCCTTGCCGATCCGCTCCGAAGTTCTTGGTTAACGGAACTGAGGTAAAGGAACCTGATTTACTCACTGACCTGGGCATTTCTTATTCTCGCTCATTGTGCTTCAATGAATATATTACCAGAGTGGTTCACTCAGCACATTGCAGAGCAAACTTCATATTGCGTGCCTTCTCTACAAAGAGCACAAGAACACTATTCAGCTTTTTGCTACTTATGTTCGCCCTCTTCTAGAATACTGTCCCATGGTGTGGAGTCCCTCTACGCGTAACATGGTTGAACTTATTGAGAGTGTTCCAGTCTAAATTCACTGAAAGAATTTTCGCTCGCCAAGGTATTTTCCATATGTCTTATAAAGATAGACTTTACCATCTCAACGAGAACTCCCTAGAAATGAGGAGAAAACTATCCGATTATGACTTTGTTTTCAAGCTTTCCGCTGGACAGGTGGATTTGAATTTTGATACGTTGTTCAAAAAATCAACAACAATTGGCCGCACTAGAGGGCATAGCTATAGACTCTTAAGAGAGAAAATCAACTCTGCTGAATTTCGAAGTTCATTCACACAGAGGATTATTACTTTCTGGAACGATTTACCACCATCTGTTGTGCGTTCGAGCTCTGCAAGCTCTTTTAGGAGAAAAGTCAAAAAAATTATGATTTCTCAAGGTTGGTTTTAAGAACAAGAAACTAAACTAATTTAAATTCGAGAGGCAGAGAAGCGATTCATTCGGTTTAGCTAATTCACTGAATTTGTATTGATTTGCAGATTTGCAGATTTTATGGCCTGTTTGTTCAATTTTACGTCTCATTTCTTCATGTTGTTTTGGAAATAATCCCCCCCTTGGGCCTGCGATGCGGAGAGTTGGATCTCGGCAAGTTGGCGGACCTACTAAGTCGGTATCCGGAGTTCTACGTCGTCGCTTCCGCAGGAGCTTGCAGTGTGGCGGCCACTGCCCTTCTTGCCGACTTTCCACTCCCACGCAGCTTCAACCCTTGCTACCCCATTTAATTTCGAGTTTTTTTTGTTTTACTTATCGGTGACTTGTTTCTGTTTCTTTCTTGATGTTGTGTTCTTACTAATGATATCCGATAATAAATCATAAATCATAATCATTAGCCCTGTGCTCCCAATACATCATGGCCGCGTTCGCACGTAACCTGAAAGTTGAGACGCATGGTCTCACTCGTTACCAAGGTCTATACGCTTTTAGGTCGTGACACGCTCGAGACTCGAATACTCTCTTGATAGTGATTTTTCAGGAGGAAGAAAGTTTCATGAAAACACGCCCCCTGGATATCCGAAACATCGGTATCGTAGCTCATATCGATGCTGGGAAAACTACCCTCACTGAACGGATGCTCTATTTGGCTGGAGTTATCCGCCATCTGGGCGAGTCGATTCGGGAAGCTCTGTACACGATTTTTGGATTTGAGCGGAACGGGTTTTCAGTATTTCTTGAATAACTATAGAGATATATTTCACCTATTCCACCCTTGCTATTTATCTAACTTGTATCTACTCATTCAAAAATCGAAATGCAATCGCGAACGTTTTCAAAGAGAACTGTTTAGGATATCACAATACAGCGTGGTCGCAATAATTCGGCTGAAACGAAGCATCAGTAATCTATTGACCAGCCGGTCACGGCGATTCACAGTACGTTATGCTAATTGTGCAAAGTGTCCTGAAAGAATCATCAACTGTCAATGGAACGAAAGCATCTAGTGGGGCAGCTCTAATTGATACAACTTCGGCTCACCTACCACGGAATACCTTAATCCTGACCTCACACACTCATTTCTCTTGTAACTACTGAGCATGTACGTAACCCATACATGTATTCTGGGCAAAAATGTAAGTATACAGCGTGGTATTCAAAAATCTGCGCCGAGTTTTCCTGATAACCTGTGATGGCGCTTCGCATATAGACAGTGAGGGACGCGTTCATGTAGCGATTAGCGATTAGCGAACGCGATGGGGACGATCAATACCCCAATGTCCGCCAATATGGGGAGGGTCTGTGCCGTGTTCATGTAGTTCCAGCAACACCCAACTTTCCCGCCAGGTTTGGCGATTGATTGGTCAAGACGAGCCATTGAAATTTTTTCCTCTTTTGACTAAACAGCTTATGAGTTGCACTGCACAGAGGAACAGCAATGGATAGCATGGCTGGCGTGCAGACAAAACAGGCTGGCGAATGCGGCCTACAGCGTAACGAATCTCACGAACACGGCATCGCCCTGCGTACGGCGAATGTGAGGCCAATAATCGCGCCAATCGCACACCGTCAGTCGCGATCGCGAATAGTTGTCTATGAACGCGGCATATGAAAAAGAGATCATTTGATGTATTCATATGCAGGGCTGCTGGCTAGCTCATCGCATCAACCTCTATATACGCGTCTATCTGTTCGTACTTTCTAATTGTCGCTTGTTTCATGGCAGTGGAAGTCGAAAGATGTGCCAGAGTCCTCGACGGCATCGTTACTGTCTTGGATGCCTCGGCTGGAGTTCAGGTCTGTTCCCTTACATCTCACCCTTTTGCATTTGTATGCTTTTATCACGTTAGGCGTTGAGAGAAATTCCTTTTGAAACCTGGAGTGTACTTTGAGATGCCTACCGTTCGTTTGTATGTTACGTAACAACTTCCAATCCTTAGGTAGGGTTCAATGTGCGCAACACAATCAATAATCCGTCTTTCTCAAGGTACAGGTGGAATTAAAAAGAGGGAAATCGTCACTGTAGGGGAAGCTTCATCTGACGTGACGTTATAAATTATCGCTAGAGATCGATTGAATGCTTGCGTAAGACCTCATGCATGTAAATGGTCGATAACGATCTTCTTTAGCTTTGTTTGATTTATGTGCACGAAGTTATGTCTTGTAGGCACAAACGTTGACCGTATGGCGTCAAGCTGCAAAATTTCATCTTCCATCTGTGTTTTTCGTCAATAAAATGGACAAAAAAGAAGCGGATTTCAAAAATTCTGTTGAATCTGTTGAGCAGAAGTTAGGTATCAAAGGTGAGGAGTCGGTTCCTTGATTATACTGTCTTATTCAATATTCGATTATTTTCTTTATCTTCTCCCTACGTTGATCCTGCGCTTTCGCAGGTTTCGCTGGTCTTGTTGCGTATTGCCACTTTTTTCAATTGAAGGCTTATTTTGTCACTTATCACGTCGTGCACTTTTTGGCGATACCCCTCCACCTCTTCTTTTGGGCTCCTCTTTGTCGCTTCCTTGTTAATTCGAAGCTAATGGGTTTTTTGCTTCATAGAAGAAATCTGATTGGTTGTTGTCTTGTTCAGCATTAGCTACGACATCTCCAATTTATGAGAATGAGAATCTGTGCGGAATTGTTGACGCTGTAAGCAAAAAGTTCGTTCCTCTAACTTCTGATGGTTTGTGGCAGAATGTTGAGGTATGGCGAAATTGAGAAATAATTAGAACAGAGCTGAATATACGTACTTATAATATCAGAGTGACACCCCTGTTGGAGATGTGCTGAGGGCATCTCGAGAGAATCTTTGCTGTGATCTATCGGATTTGGATGCGGAGTTCATGTCATTATTTTTGGACGGATCTGGTGGAGATCCCATGAA
>MU885568.1:0-12485 GCA_036418205.1 Ostertagia ostertagi | reverse complement strand
TATCTACTACCAGTTTAGCTCCGCACGCTATCGCGCGCATCAAATAAGTGGCACTGCGCAATTGGTCAACTATGGGATATGGGCCACACCTTAATATGTACGTATCTAGACATGAGTCACATAAGTCACATGTCCAGTAGTGTTGTTTCTATATAAAAATGCGTCAAGAGAGGTTCAAGGGTTTCCAGTTTTACTGTAGAACCATATGGTGAGTGCAACAATGGGCATGGCAAATCGTTGCAGAAGAACGTTACATAGATGAACAGACTTCCTCACTAATACACCATAATTTGGCTTCTCATGTTATCTAGTAGTGTTGTCCTTTTTCTTTTGTCTTATGGTAGTGAAGAGGTGAACCGAAGAAAATTCCTACGTCTAGTCCACAAAAGGTAGATATAATCAGAGTCCTTCTCGCATAAGCAACCACTTGCAGGTACATAGGACTCTATTGACTTCTGATTTCGTCCCGCAAACGAATGTAACAGTTTAATGTCTGCTATCTGTACACAGAAATAGAGGGTCCTGCTGTCGAGATGAAGTAGCTTTGTAGCAGCAAAACTACTTCACTTTCGACAGCGGGACCCATTAGATTAATTCCATGTAGATCGAAAAATCAGGCGCTTGAAGAAAAAGTTTACTTCCAAAGACAATGACGAATATATTCCAAACAATTTTCCGAAACATTAGCTTCAACTTAATCCCGTCAGCAGTTTAGAGCAACACCAAGACTTTCGCCTGCAATGGTGCCTCTCATCAGCAATAACGCAGTAACAATCGATTTGTCAATGTATCAGAAAATCAGATAAAGAAAAAAAACTCAGAAATCGACGCTGACTTTACAAAAAAAAAAACTCTCTTGCATCAAGTAGAATACATTTGTGTCTCAGAGTCTGTGAGTTAACAAAATCTACGACACTTCTGAAAATTTCACGCACTAAATCAAATTTAATTCTGGTGACTTTAGAAGAACCAATTAGTTATCAAACGGTTGCCATTCGGCGTTTTGTTTGAAAACTTACACAACTTGTGTGAGCTGTGTAACAAAATATAATTTGCTCAAATAAAGGCAGGTGTGGAGATACAAATTTGAAAGGCATGCTTTTGACCTGGAATGACCGAAAGTGACAGTAATCATTAGAAGCAAGAAATCGTGGAAGTCGTCGCCTTAAGAAATAACTCACGTATCTTACCCTTTATTAAATCTAATGAATAAAACCGTTTTCTCCCTGCTCTCAAAAGCTGAACTTGCATTATTCACAGTTTCCTATCTTGGTTTTCAAGACAATGCATCGATTATTCCCTAGCTTTTGGATTCCAATGTGCCCCCACACGATAGCCCTGAATTTCCACTTGGAGATGCTTCAGAGGTAAAATATCCCCAGCAACCCTTTCACACGTGCTACTTCCCCAGAATAGAGATCAGGTTCTTCCCAAATTTGAGGCATCCTGACTTGCGACCTCAGACTTGCTACTTCCACAGAATAGAGATCAGGTTCTTCCCAAATTTGAGGCATCCTGACTTGCGACCTCAGACTTGCTACTTCCACAGAATAGAGATCAGGTTCTTCCCAAATTTGAGGCATCCTGACTTGCGACCTCAGACTTGCTACTTCCACAGAATAGAGATCAGGTTCTTCCCAAATTTGAGGCATCCTGACTTGCGACATAATCCCTGACAATTCAGTGTTAGTCATCGCATTGTAATGAATTCGAGCATTAGGAAATTGTTACCAACCCCTTCTCGCGCTTCATCTGCTTGAAAACTGGCACAACATGCGATTTCGTTAGGGTCTTCGGGAAAACCTTTTCCCCTCAACTCAACGCACATGAAGAGACAGTAAGCGGAAGCACGCTCTTGACCTGGAATGACGGACCTGAAGAGGGAAACTTCCCAAAAATTCTTTGGGCGTACCTTTTTGAGAAATCTGGATTTCGAAGATTCATGTTCTCAAACAGGCTCCCCTTATCACACGTGCTGCTTCCCCAGAATAGAGATCAGGTTCTTCCCAAATTTGAGGCATCCTGACTTGCGACCTCAGACTTGCTACTTCCACAGAATAGAGATCAGGTTCTTCCCAAATTTGAGGCATCCTGACTTGCGACCTCAGACTTGCTACTTCCACAGAATAGAGATCAGGTTCTTCCCAAATTTGAGGCATCCTGACTTGCGACCTCAGACTTGCTACTTCCACAGAATAGAGATCAGGTTCTTCCCAAATTTGAGGCATCCTGACTTGCGACCTCAGACTTGCTACTTCCACAGAATAGAGATCAGGTTCTTCCCAAATTTGAGGCATCCTGACTTGCGACATAATCCCTGACATTTCAGTGTTAGTCATCGCATTGTAATGAATTCGAGCATTAGGAAATTGTTACCAACCCCTTCTCGCGCTTCATCTGCTTGAAAACTGGCACAACATGCGATTTCGTTAGGGTCTTCGGGAAAACCTTTTCCCCTCAACTCAACGCACATGAAGAGACAGTAAGCGGAAGCACGCTTTTGACCTGGAATGACGGACCTGAAGAGGGAAACTTCCCAAAAATTCTTTGGGCGTACCTTTTTGAGAAATCTGGATTTCGAAGATTCATGTTCTCAAACAGGCTCCCCTTATCACACGTGCTACTTCCCCAGAATAGAGATCAGGTTCTTCCCAAATTTGAGGCATCCTGACTTGCGACCTCAGACTTGCTACTTCCACAGAATAGAGATCAGGTTCTTCCCAAATTTGAGGCATCCTGACTTGCGACCTCAGACTTGCTACTTCCACAGAATAGAGATCAGGTTCTTCCCAAATTTGAGGCATCCTGACTTGCGACCTCAGACTTGCTACTTCCACAGAATAGAGATCAGGTTCTTCCCAAATTTGAGGCATCCTGACTTGCGACCTCAGACTTGCTACTTCCACAGAATAGAGATCAGGTTCTTCCCAAATTTGAGGCATCCTGACTTGCGACATAATCCCTGACAATTCAGTGTTAGTCATCGCATTGTAATGAATTCGAGCATTAGGAAATTGTTACCAACCCCTTCTCGCGCTTCATCTGCTTGAAAACTGGCACAACATGCGATTTCGTTAGGGTCTTCGGGAAAACCGTTTCCCCTCAACTCAACGCACATGAAGAGACAGTAAGCGGAAGCACGCTCTTGACCTGGAATGACGGACCTGAAGAGGGAAACTTCCCAAAAATTTTTTGGGCGTACCTTTTTGAGAAATCTGGATTTCGAAGATTCATGTTCTCAAACAGGCTCCCCTTATCACACGTGCTACTTCCCCAGAATAGAGATCAGGTTCTTCCCAAATTTGAGGCATCCTGACTTGCGACCTCAGACTTGCTACTTCCACAGAATAGAGATCAGGTTCTTCCCAAATTTGAGGCATCCTGACTTGCGACCTCAGACTTGCTACTTCCACAGAATAGAGATCAGGTTCTTCCCAAATTTGAGGCATCCTGACTTGCGACCTCAGACTTGCTACTTCCACAGAATAGAGATCAGGTTCTTCCCAAATTTGAGGCATCCTGACTTGCGACCTCAGACTTGCTACTTCCACAGAATAGAGATCAGGTTCTTCCCAAATTTGAGGCATCCTGACTTGCGACCTCAGACTTGCTACTTCCACAGAATAGAGATCAGGTTCTTCCCAAATTTGAGGCATCCTGACTTGCGACATAATCCCTGACAATTCAGTGTTAGTCATCGCATTGTAATGAATTCGAGCATTAGGAAATTGTTACCAACCCCTTCTCGCGCTTCATCTGCTTGAAAACTGGCACAACATGCGATTTCGTTAGGGTCTTCGGGAAAACCTTTTCCCCTCAACTCAACGCACATGAAGAGACAGTAAGCGGAAGCACGCTTTGACCTGGAATGACGGACCTGAAGAGGGAAACTTCCCAAAAATTCTTTGGGCGTACCTTTTTGAGAAATCTGGATTTCGAAGATTCATGTTCTCAAACAGGCTCCCCTTATCACACGTGCTACTTCCCCAGAATAGAGATCAGGTTCTTCCCAAATTTGAGGCATCCTGACTTGCGACCTCAGACTTGCTACTTCCACAGAATAGAGATCAGGTTCTTCCCAAAATTTGAGGCATCCTGACTTGCGACCTCAGACTTGCTACTTCCACAGAATAGAGATCAGGTTCTTCCCAAATTTGAGGCATCCTGACTTGCGACCTCAGACTTGCTACTTCCACAGAATAGAGATCAGGTTCTTCCCAAATTTGAGGCATCCTGACTTGCGACCTCAGACTTGCTACTTCCACAGAATAGAGATCAGGTTCTTCCCAAATTTGAGGCATCCTGACTTGCGACATAATCCCTGACAATTCAGTGTTAGTCATCGCATTGTAATGAATTCGAGCATTAGGAAATTGTTACCAACCCCTTCTCGCGCTTCATCTGCTTGAAAACTGGCACAACATGCGATTTCGTTAGGGTCTTCGGGAAAACCTTTTCCCCTCAACTCAACGCACATGAAGAGACAGTAAGCGGAAGCACGCTCTTGACCTGGAATGACGGACCTGAAGAGGGAAACTTCCCAAAAATTTTTTGGGCGTACCTTTTTGAGAAATCTGGATTTCGAAGATTCATGTTCTCAAACAGGCTCCCCTTATCACACGTGCTACTTCCCCAGAATAGAGATCAGGTTCTTCCCAAATTTGAGGCATCCTGACTTGCGACCTCAGACTTGCTACTTCCACAGAATAGAGATCAGGTTCTTCCCAAATTTGAGGCATCCTGACTTGCGACCTCAGACTTGCTACTTCCACAGAATAGAGATCAGGTTCTTCCCAAATTTGAGGCATCCTGACTTGCGACCTCAGACTTGCTACTTCCACAGAATAGAGATCAGGTTCTTCCCAAATTTGAGGCATCCTGACTTGCGACCTCAGACTTGCTACTTCCACAGAATAGAGATCAGGTTCTTCCCAAATTTGAGGCATCCTGACTTGCGACCTCAGACTTGCTACTTCCACAGAATAGAGATCAGGTTCTTCCCAAATTTGAGGCATCCTGACTTGCGACATAATCCCTGACAATTCAGTGTTAGTCATCGCATTGTAATGAATTCGAGCATTAGGAAATTGTTACCAACCCCTTCTCGCGCTTCATCTGCTTGAAAACTGGCACAACATGCGATTTCGTTAGGGTCTTCGGGAAAACCTTTTCCCCTCAACTCAACGCACATGAAGAGACAGTAAGCGGAAGCACGCTTTTGACCTGGAATGACGGACCTGAAGAGGGAAACTTCCCAAAAATTCTTTGGGCGTACCTTTTTGAGAAATCTGGATTTCGAAGATTCATGTTCTCAAACAGGCTCCCCTTATCACACGTGCTACTTCCCCAGAATAGAGATCAGGTTCTTCCCAAATTTGAGGCATCCTGACTTGCGACCTCAGACTTGCTACTTCCACAGAATAGAGATCAGGTTCTTCCCAAATTTGAGGCATCCTGACTTGCGACCTCAGACTTGCTACTTCCACAGAATAGAGATCAGGTTCTTCCCAAATTTGAGGCATCCTGACTTGCGACATAATCCCTGACAATTCAGTGTTAGTCATCGCATTGTAATGAATTCGAGCATTAGGAAATTGTTACCAACCCCTTCTCGCGCTTCATCTGCTTGAAAACTGGCACAACATGCGATTTCGTTAGGGTCTTCGGGAAAACCTTTTCCCCTCAACTCAACGCACATGAAGAGACAGTAAGCGGAAGCACGCTTTTGACCTGGAATGACGGACCTGAAGAGGGAAACTTCCCAAAAATTCTTTGGGCGTACCTTTTTGAGAAATCTGGATTTCGAAGATTCATGTTCTCAAACAGGCTCCCCTTATCACACGTGCTACTTCCCCAGAATAGAGATCAGGTTCTTCCCAAATTTGAGGCATCCTGACTTGCGACCTCAGACTTGCTACTTCCACAGAATAGAGATCAGGTTCTTCCCAAATTTGAGGCATCCTGACTTGCGACCTCAGACTTGCTACTTCCACAGAATAGAGATCAGGTTCTTCCCAAATTTGAGGCATCCTGACTTGCGACCTCAGACTTGCTACTTCCACAGAATAGAGATCAGGTTCTTCCCAAATTTGAGGCATCCTGACTTGCGACATAATCCCTGACAATTCAGTGTTAGTCATCGCATTGTAATGAATTCGAGCATTAGGAAATTGTTACCAACCCCTTCTCGCGCTTCATCTGCTTGAAAACTGGCACAACATGCGATTTCGTTAGGGTCTTCGGGAAAACCTTTTCCCCTCAACTCAACGCACATGAAGAGACAGTAAGCGGAAGCACGCTTTTGACCTGGAATGACGGACCTGAAGAGGGAAACTTCCCAAAAATTCTTTGGGCGTACCTTTTTGAGAAATCTGGATTTCGAAGATTCATGTTCTCAAACAGGCTCCCCTTATCACACGTGCTACTTCCCCAGAATAGAGATCAGGTTCTTCCCAAATTTGAGGCATCCTGACTTGCGACCTCAGACTTGCTACTTCCACAGAATAGAGATCAGGTTCTTCCCAAATTTGAGGCATCCTGACTTGCGACCTCAGACTTGCTACTTCCACAGAATAGAGATCAGGTTCTTCCCAAATTTGAGGCATCCTGACTTGCGACATAATCCCTGACAATTTCAGTGTTAGTCATCGCATTGTAATGAATTCGAGCATTAGGAAATTGTTACCAACCCCTTCTCGCGCTTCATCTGCTTGAAAACTGGCACAACATGCGATTTCGTTAGGGTCTTCGGGAAAACCTTTTCCCCTCAACTCAACGCACATGAAGAGACAGTAAGCGGAAGCACGCTTTTGACCTGGAATGACGGACCTGAAGAGGGAAACTTCCCAAAAATTCTTTGGGCGTACCTTTTTGAGAAATCTGGATTTCGAAGATTCATGTTCTCAAACAGGCTCCCCTTATCACACGTGCTGCTTCTTCCCAGAATAGAGATCAGGTTCTTCCCAAATTTGAGGCATCCTGACTTGCGACCTCAGACTTGCTACTTCCACAGAATAGAGATCAGGTTCTTCCCAAATTTGAGGCATCCTGACTTGCGACCTCAGACTTGCTACTTCCACAGAATAGAGATCAGGTTCTTCCCAAATTTGAGGCATCCTGACTTGCGACCTCAGACTTGCTACTTCCACAGAATAGAGATCAGGTTCTTCCCAAATTTGAGGCATCCTGACTTGCGACATAATCCCTGACAATTCAGTGTTAGTCATCGCATTGTAATGAATTCGAGCATTAGGAAATTGTTACCAACCCTTCTCGCGCTTCATCTGCTTGAAAACTGGCACAACATGCGATTTCGTTAGGGTCTTCGGGAAAACCTTTTCCCCTCAACTCAACGCACATGAAGAGACAGTAAGCGGAAGCACGCTCTTGACCTGGAATGACGGACCTGAAGAGGGAAACTTCCCAAAAATTCTTTGGGCGTACCTTTTTGAGAAATCTGGATTTCGAAGAATCATGTTCTCAAACAGGCTCCCCTTATCACACGTGCTACTTCCCCAGAATAGAGATCAGGTTCTTCCCAAATTTGAGGCATCCTGACTTGCGACCTCAGACTTGCTACTTCCACAGAATAGAGATCAGGTTCTTCCCAAATTTGAGGCATCCTGACTTGCGACCTCAGACTTGCTACTTCCACAGAATAGAGATCAGGTTCTTCCCAAATTTGAGGCATCCTGACTTGCGACATAATCCCTGACAATTCAGTGTTAGTCATCGCATTGTAATGAATTCGAGCATTAGGAAATTGTTACCAACCCCTTCTCGCGCTTCATCTGCTTGAAAACTGGCACAACATGCGATTTCGTTAGGGTCTTCGGGAAAACCTTTTCCCCTCAACTCAACGCACATGAAGAGACAGTAAGCGGAAGCACGCTCTTGACCTGGAATGACGGACCTGAAGAGGGAAACTTCCCAAAAATTCTTTGGGCGTACCTTTTTGAGAAATCTGGATTTCGAAGATTCATGTTCTCAAACAGGCTCCCCTTATCACACGTGCTGCTTCCCCAGAATAGAGATCAGGTTCTTCCCAAATTTGAGGCATCCTGACTTGCGACCTCAGACTTGCTACTTCCACAGAATAGAGATCAGGTTCTTCCCAAATTTGAGGCATCCTGACTTGCGACCTCAGACTTGCTACTTCCACAGAATAGAGATCAGGTTCTTCCCAAATTTGAGGCATCCTGACTTGCGACATAATCCCTGACAATTCAGTGTTAGTCATCGCATTGTAATGAATTCGAGCATTAGGAAATTGTTACCAACCCCTTCTCGCGCTTCATCTGCTTGAAAACTGGCACAACATGCAATTTCGTTAGGGTCTTCGGGAAAACCTTTTCCCCTCAACTCAACGCACATGAAGAGACAGTAAGCGGAAGCACGCTTTTGACCTGGAATGACGGACCCTGAAGAGGGAAACTTCCCAAAAATTCTTTGGGCGTACCTTTTTGAGAAATCTGGATTTCGAAGATTCATGTTCTCAAACAGGCTCCCCTTATCACACGTGCTACTTCCCCAGAATAGAGATCAGGTTCTTCCCAAATTTGAGGCATCCTGACTTGCGACCTCAGACTTGCTACTTCCACAGAATAGAGATCAGGTTCTTCCCAAATTTGAGGCATCCTGACTTGCGACATAATCCCTGACATTCAGTGTTAGTCATCGCATTGTAATGAATTCGAGCATTAGGAAATTGTTACCAACCCCTTCTCGCGCTTCATCTGCTTGAAAACTGGCACAACATGCGATTTCGTTAGGGTCTTCGGGAAAACCTTTTCCCCTCAACTCAACGCACATGAAGAGACAGTAAGCGGAAGCACGCTTTGACCTGGAATGACGGACCTGAAGAGGGAAACTTCGGAAATGGAGGGATGACCCAAAAATTCTTTGGGCGTACCTTTTTGAGAAATCTGGATTTCGAAGATTCATGTTCTCAAACAGGGTCCCCTTATCACACGTGCTACTTCCCCAGAATAGAGATCAGGTTCTTCCCAAATTTGAGGCATCCTGACTTGCGGCGTAATGCCTAGAATTTCAATGCTGAGCATCACATTGAATTTAAAAATCAGAATCGTAATAACTCATCCTGGTGTGTTTTTCTTCTTCTTAAAAGTGGCGCCGCATGCGATATTTCATAGAAAACCTACATAACTCAGCTCAATACACGCTTCTTCTACGAAATATATATCAGAGTGTGATCATATAATTTCGTTAAGCATTTTTTAATCCGTATGATGGGATCCAAGAAAAAAATAGGAGAATGAAAGGTGCTTTGATTCAAAATTGCTAACGATGCTACCTTCCAGCGAAATATGGACTCAGATATATCGAAAAATTCTTGAAAGTTTTCTCCATCTTCTCCAGAAATAGGACTCAGTAACTATTTTGCGGCTTTTGGCTAACGGGATAGATCCTGATGTGGAAATGTTGAGCCTTCTGTTGAAATGGATTTGAAAACATAGATATGGTCACCAACCCATAGTCACGCTGCTTTCATTCTCGGAAGCTGGCACAATTGTGAGGTTTTTGTGTGATACACAACTTCGTACGATTCTGTGATGATAGAGGCTGAAATTCAGAGGGCGATGGACCTATGATGATGCGAGCCATGGAAAAGAGAAAATTTCGAGATGTCAGATTGAAGACTGAAGACTTTCTTCTTCAAAGTTGTTGTTGTCTCATGTTTTACATCAAAACTTCGTTGAATACTATGTTTTTCAGCTTGTTCGAGGGAGACTTCACTTTAATTCCATGGTGGTGTTCGCGCACGGGAGAGCGCAACATATAACTGCCCGTGGGAAAACACGGGCTCAGGTAGAAAGACTCCGACCTTGTTAAATGATTGTCCCTGCGCCTTGTTGATCGTCATCGCAAAAGCTACGCGGACAGGGAACTGTCGTCGACGAAGTCTGAAGGGAGTCCTCTGGTCCCAGTAATTGTCTATCCTCGGAATTATAGCCAATTGGTCTCTCCTATCTCCACAGATGAACCTGCAGCCTAGCGTAAAGCGTCCGAGTGTTTCGACCTTAAGACGTGTCCCATTGCACAACCCATTCGCCACGTCCAAATTCCTTAGTAACATAACTATAACCCCCTTTTTCAAATGTAGCTCATGTGGAGGCATACCCGTGGGTGTGAGGGAATTGAGATACTCCAATTGAAACAGCTGTCGTGGCTGTCCTTCAGGGTAAATGGCCTCGTCAACGCTTTTGTAAACGCGTTCATCCTGTGCTGTTTCAACGATAAGACGTTGCAGTGCATCCTCATTCAGGCGCTGGACGTGCACATTCTTCGGGGCCAGGACAGCATTTTCGCAAAGATTCGAAGTGGTTGACGGGTCGAGAACATTGCCAAAAATTTCTGTGATTATATCCGTCCTACACATCATCTCTTCAGAAATAACTGTGTAGCCGTCATCGTCATTGGATTGTCCGTTGCCAATTTCAAGTAGACGTTCACGCCAATCGCTGCCAGCTTCACATGCTCTCATGTTCATCTCAAGTCGGTGGACACGGAACAATGGCCACAGAAATGAATTCAAAACACATGCTTCTACAATATCTTCTCGTTGACCGTGTTCAACAACTGGCAGGATCTGTCGGAAATCACCACCAATCACAATCACTTTACCGCCAAAAGGGGCGTCCACTTGCATTATATCCTTAAGGAGGGCATCCACTGCTTCGAGAGCGACTTTTGGAGCCATGGAGATTTCATCCCAAATTATCATGTCTGTCTCCATAAGGCGCTCAGCTTCTTTTTGTTGCCGTCTCATTGAAGACGTTCGATTTCCATCGCAATATTCAACTTGAAAACTGAATTCACAGTTCGTCCTCCAGGAAGCAAGTTAGCCGCAATGCCAGTCCAAGCTACACACAGTACATTGTACCTCCTTCCAACAGCTATGTTGTACACAGTGCTGTAGAGATATGTTTTGCCACTGCCGCCAGGCCCGTCTACAAAGATGCACCTGTTTTGGAGATCTATCCAGCGCGTCAAGTATATCGTCTGCTGCTTCCTTTTGCTTAGTGTTGAGGGTTTCGTATTGATGCAATCCGTCCCTCTCATAACTTGCATAATCAATCGGCAGTAGTGGTAAAGCTGGCCTTTCTCCGGTAGGCGGAGTAATAATTTGTCTCAAATCTCTACCCATTGTAGCCACTCGATCGAGGATGTCGAAGTAAGCCAAAGCGATTGCGGACTCTCCATCGACTCCCTGGTGAACATAATCGTCCGACATCATATTAGCGAATTCCTCCCACAGATCTTGCGCCTGTACCAATTCGGAAAAGCACAGCAGACAGGCGAAGAAACTCCTCATTGCCGCTGCCGATTGGTAGTGTGCAACTTCTTGCAGGCTTTGCCTGTAGTATCTATCGTCGTCTAAGAATCCAGCAGCTTTTGCGGCATCGGCGAACGAATCATAATGTCGTGCCATCCACAGTTCGAACGTCCTTCAAAGGAGGTTTTTCCCTTGACGTTAAGTAAAAGTATTCGTAGGCAATATCGCTCCCTATCAAGTGGCGACACTGTGAACATCCGGCCAATTTGCGTACCACCACGCATCCTCGGTGTCCATCCCCGTCGGGGGTTGAAGATGAAATATTCTGGTAGTTGATAATAATAGAGACACCGAGGGTCAACCGCAAAATCTGCTGGCAGTCCATTTCGATATGTCTCATTGCATAGCCTGTTCAACTCGAAAAATGCTGTTAGAGTTGTGAAATTCCTTCCAGCTTGCTCCAGGTACTGCTGCTCTTGCCCTTGGACAAATCGCACAGTCTGAAGCTCAGGCAGGTGGACAGCCAACCTGCAAACCGTATGTGATTTGTCCTGTATGGTGTATCCAAAAATCCGGTACATGCTTTGCGGGGCGCACACATAGCGGGTATTGAGGTGCTGCTTGATTTCATCGATGGCCTGGTTGTCGCCCACGGCTGGTTCGTTTTCGATGCTAATGTGAGCACGATCTGGCCCTTTATAAATGTACTTGTAGAGATATTTCACCTGCTGAGATCATGCCGCAAATTTCAACGTTGATGTGGCAGTCGTACTTGAGGAGAAGATACGGGTTTGTTGGTACCACCCACTCATCACCGTAAGGAAGTACCATTGATTTCGGTAGGTGAAAGATTACGGCGCCTATAGTTGGGATATCCATCTACGTCAAGAGAGGTCCTTTCGCGAATCTGTTTCGGAAACCTCTTTGAACATGATCCATTTTGCATGCAAGGAGAACGGGGATCCACGGCTCCGCATTTTCGATGAATCATGTAGGAGGTCACAGCAGTATACAGCTCGGGTTCTGCTTCTCTGTTAGGGATCTCTGCGCATACAGATTTATCCACTTCTTCCGCGGTGCGCACTCTCCAGTCGTCTTTCATAATCAGGAGCATATGGCAGTGTGGTAAACCTCGCTTTTGGAAATTCAATGACGTAAACGTAAGCTTCCACTTCGCCTAAAACGTGCC
>MU885554.1:0-12327 GCA_036418205.1 Ostertagia ostertagi | reverse complement strand
TGATGCCGTCCACGTAGATGGCCACTATGAAGATTTTCTTATGAAATGAAATGCGCTCTTCAATTCTAAGTTACACGCTTTGAGCTGAGCAAAGTGTGATTAAATCCATTTGAGTCTGGAGACAAAATGTCTTTTTTTATTGGCCCCCTCCATTTGTGTTGGGAACCAGAACGTGATAACGGCTGCACTATATGCAATTGCAATAGCCTATGTTGACATGCGCGCAATAGCGGACGGAGCAAAATTGGAATAGGTTGAAATTCTGCCGTCAGTGACCCGTTTGGGCCACGCAGTTGAGCTCTGCTTCGAGTCACAGCAGCAATTGAAAGCGTTATTGGTCCACACAATGGTCAAGGGAGTCTCGTGAACACAAATACGACGATTCATCTATCAGGTGAATCCTTTCTATGAGTAGGATGGAGCTACCCTCAAATATAGAAGAACGACGTGCCATTCTAGCGACTCGAAAGCGCGTCGCAACGTGGAAAGGCCTACCACTTAGGAGCACGGCCATCTTTCGAAGCTCAGGTACCTTCAAGAATGTGTTGGTGCTTGCGGCTCGCTCATTCCTTGTGCTCCCTTGCTTAGTCTGTTTTGCTAGCCCTTGCGCTTGAAGCCTTTCAGCACAAGCCTACCAAAGGGATGAGAAGCATCTTCTAGGTGTTTTCTTCACTTTTCATAACTAGCGGTCTACTTACCTCTCTGCTTCCACTCTCGAAAATAATGTAATAACTACACCTATGTAGTTGATCATAGAAGGTGCCTTTAAGTCAGCGCCTTCGTACCCCCTTTAGGTGGAGCGCTCATCAAAGGAATGGGCGCAGAGAGGATCCTGGGCGATTACGGCACTTGTGGACTTTGCGAATTCAAAACGACGCGCCTGGCAACTAGATCACATGTTCTGGGGTGAAGCGAGATAGGGGTAAAATGCTCAAAAATACGTACCTTGCTGTTTTTGGCTGGTAATGAAAGTTTTTATGAGTTGCTCGGTGGTCTGCGTGTACAGACTAAGCGCATACTTCAGCGATTGTAACTCAGGACTCTTTTCGAAGAAAGATTTCTTCAGACCTTGACCACCAGCATGGAAGCATTCTGAAATACGCAGAGGATTGGAAGGCTACTCGTCAACTTTCATGAGCTACACAAAGACAACTCGTACCTTTGATGGCATCCAAAGCTGCGTCTAAAACTGTACATTGCTTTGGTGTCAATGATCGCTCACATTCTCGGGCCATGTCCTAAAATAAGTGAAAATTTAGTTTTCAAGTTTAAAGCGAACAATCGACCAACTTTCCCAAACCAACTCTTAGCCAACGTTGTCTCAACAAGAAAAAACTTCAGTATAGGCTTCAATAAACCCAATTCAGAAACTAAGCGTATATCACTAATAAAGTCTCAGGTCACTTTGTTCCACCGCCGCTAACAAAGCGCGCCCCACAATTTCCAGCAAGATCAGCTCTTGTTCTGCATCTATTAATCGCGAGTGTTTTTTCAGTCTAGTGGAGAAAAGAAGTATAGTAACCTCGACCCGACAGCGCTTTAAAGAGACTATATTAAGTTAAATAATCACTCCATGGCGAAGAACCCCCTTACCATCATATCCTTTACAGAGCTCATTCCTTTGATGTTCTGGATGTTGGTGGACATTAGCTTAGTTACGTCCTGGATTTTAGCATTTGGTAATTGCTTCAGTAGCTGAAAAAGATGGTTTGTTAAGAAGATCTGGGTCATAAATGCTCAACATGCCATTAGTTTGTAGCGGACTTTCAATTAGTGGTTAGAAATGCCTTAGTGAATGCTCAGGATCAATGGAAAGCCATTCCCCTTCACTTAAAGGCATGCCCCACGATCACATTGGTGTGGATCTTAGCACACGCCGAATGCGAATGTATGTTTTTTTGCTGCAATGGGCCAGCAGCAAAGAAAAAAAGAGAAGAGCTTCCTGTCAGCATGGGCAAAAGTTCTCACCATTCCTGAATCGGCTGTGCTAAGGGAATGAGAGACTAAGCGCGGAGAGGAGAGTATGAGGCGAGAGAGCGCTACAGATGAGAGGGCGCCAGACAACAGCCTGATAAGAGAAAAAGTCTGCAGCTTAGCAGCTTACTTTGCAAGGCCCAAGCGCTCTTGTCGGTTGGTTTTCGTGCACGTGAACCGTCACAATCGCTGGATCGCCTCCGAGATGCTCCGTCTACAGAACGAAAGGGAAGCCGTCACAGCCACCCTGCCTGGATTATGCCTTTAAACCCGACATTTCATCCCACAAAAATTGAGATGCGAATTAGAATGCTGTCTCACATCTGTAGGACAATTTAAATGTGAATACAATATACACCTGCACCGCCCTTTGAGAATCCATGCATGCTATTTCTTCCTTACCTTTCCAAATTTGATGGCGTTGGCAAATCCACCGAACACTGACTTATAATCGGTAATAATAATAGTTAGTATTTGGATTATAAAACTAACCGTTTTGTCTGCGAGAGGCGGAAGTACCACCAATTTTCCATACTGACAATTGTTATCCTCCATAGCTCCTGGGTAAACGAGAATCAAGTTAAATTTTTTTTCTAGCGAAAAAACTTTAACAGACATCGGCATTGCTTTTATATTATTTCGAAATATCGAACGCAAATAGTAATTTAAAAAAGCTTTAAAAATTATCCAATAAACATAAAATCGTCAACTACCATGAACAATCCGAAAACTCCGCGTTGATCAATTCCCTTTTGGGATGCGCACTTCCATTTGTACATTCGTAGTGGCGTTTGAATGCGATGTGGCCTATACAATGACTTGCGGGGGCCAGCCGATGTTCAAGTCAGTGTTTTTATCCTCCCAGACAAGTCTGGTACCAATTAACCGACCCCGGAGGGATGGAAGGCTTGGTTGGCCCGGGCGACTCACGACCCAGGATATGACCGTTAGGTTTTGACGCAAGCGCCATATTCATACTTTTGAAAGACTAACCTTCAAGATGTACTTGAGGACAGTCTTCTCACATTGCTGGAAGTACCGTTGCAGTGATCCTTCAAGAAGGTCCATCAAAGGCTCCAATACCGCATCCACTTCCTGTGAATATGGAAATAAATTTACTAAAAAATGAGAGCAAAGGTGAGTAACCATGAAACTTAACAAAAACCTTCCAAAAAAAATATGAAAAAACACCCACCGCTGCCACTTGGGTCTTCTGAAGTTGAGGTCCTTTGATCTTCGAAAGCAGCACGCCAAGCTTGTTCGTTTGTTCATGGATCATTGGTTCAAGCGTTGCCACAAACTGAACAGATTAATTAGATTTCTACAAGCATTGCTAATGTCGCTTTTTGCATGCATGAAATAAATATAAATCCTCTCTGTATACAATAAACAAACAAACAGCTAAATAAATAAATAAACAAGTGAATAAACAAAAAACTCCTCCTACCTGGCCAGACAGCTTGTCCAATACGCTGTTGAGCTTCTTTTGAAGATTTGTAAGAACTTGACTACATGTAGGATCCAATTCCTGACCACCCATTGTTTCGTAGATTTTCTCAAGTTGGACCCTGAAACATCCGATTTTTCAGATTACAGGTTTAGAACATGTTTTTAATGAATATTACTGTTCATTTTTAGCCACAATTTTCCATACCTTAGTTGTTGCACATTATTCATGAGTATACAGGCGAGCTTCTCATTCGATGAAAATTTGGAGAAGTCCTTATGAACCATATCAGCATAGGCGAGAAGAACCTGTAGAAAATAGACTTCTATATTGCGTTCATACTCGGCGAACAGTGACTTTGACTTTACGAAATAGCACTCAAGTTGAAGAGACGAAGAATAATCAGGGAACAATTCAGGCTCATGTGCTCTAGTGGGACGCTAAGAATAAGGAATAACAATTAAAGAGGTCAAGAAAGTTTCAAAGCTCACCTTATTCAAAGTCTTACTGAATCGTTTCATCATATCAGCATAAACGACCGGGTTGGGGCAGTCCATCTGCAATGAAGCGTCATTGAACGCATGAACAGACAAGTAAATAAAAAGCAAATAAGTAAATAAAAAAATAGGTAAAATGACGAGATCAAAGTTTGACTGACTACTCTCTCATTGGCAACATTTTCAAAGACTACCAACCTGCTTGAGCAGCTTCAATGCCTCGTTCAATTGAGTGAACACGTCGACAACGCTGTTGGAGAAGCGGGTATGATCAGATGTTTGAGGGAAGTTGTCGGCTTTGTCCCTGAACACGAGCTTCATTTCGACGGCTTCGAATCATTCAATAATTACCCCTTACCTATTGTAAGCATTTCGCAGAATGTCCATCGAATGTTCATCGTTCTCGTTCAGCCAATCCATGACGAATGGAATGAACCACCTAGAAATTGCAATAAACGGCATTTAATTGAGAAACCGCACTACCATGATCAGTTTGAGGCGGATTTTACGGTGAAAAGACAATTGGGAATCAGGTTAGTTAGGCCAGTGATGCAAGAAAAAGAAAAACCGAAAAAATGGCCTAGAACCCCAGAAATGGGACCTCTTCCTTGCTCGTTGGTTTGCGCATTGATGTGACTCTCATCGCTTCCGCCCTCTAAAACGTCGCTCTTTCTTCTTAACAACTAGAGACTCAGATACGAGACACACGAGAGCGGGCGTACCGGGCCAACAGCGGGCCAAATGGCGAAGAAAGCTATGCTAGATCGCTGGGGGCATATCCTGTGAATTGCGTGTCACACCCTTAGGAGGTCCACCTGTCTCTCCGCTAGGTAAGTATCCCCTTCTTCTACTTTGGCCCTTATCGTGGAATCCACTTGAAGGAGAATTCACGCTGGAAAGGCAACCCATTTCAAATTAACTTAGGCGATGGTGAGTGG
This sequence comes from Ostertagia ostertagi, assembly GCA_036418205.1. NCBI lineage: Eukaryota > Metazoa > Nematoda > Chromadorea > Rhabditida > Trichostrongylidae > Ostertagia > Ostertagia ostertagi. Next base: position 7,471 of record MU885554.1, on the reverse strand, counting down.
TACACTAAAGAAGGAAAAACCATGAGAAACGGCCCAGAACCCGAGAAATGGGACCCCTTCCTTGCCCGTTGATTTGAGCATTGATGCGACTCTCATCGCTGTGCCCTCTTCAACACTACGCTCTCTCTGCTATCTAATCACTCGCCACGTATAGACTGCGGCGAGTGATTAGATGGTCGGTGGGCGGACCCCACCGACCGCGCCAACAATGAGCCATGCTAGGTCGTCGAGGTCAAATCTTTCAGTGCCAATTGCGCGTCAGTCCGCACCTTCAGGAGGTCCGCCTCTCTCAACTAGGTGAATTACTCCTTCTTCGACTTCATTGTTATCGTGAATTCCTTCTTCAAGCAGTTATATGTTTCTTTTTCTTTTCTTTTTCTCAGCAAACGGTTAAGATTACATAACAAATAGTAGCAGAGCGGGTCAACAATTTATAATCGTGGGATTATGAATAATCAAATATAGCAAACTCACGCTGGGAACTCCGGAATTGATTGTTTATACTGCGGCAGGTCGGAGACATATTTGAAGTAGAATCCTTTCACTTTGAAGTACAAGTTCATGTATTCCGGTGTTGGGCACTTCTTCGTTGTTGCGTGCTCTTGAAATAATAAAATTTCACACGAGTATCAGAGTGTATCAAAATCCAATCTTCGGGATCTCTCAAAGTGATAAAGGTAAAGATACGGGAAAAAGAGGTGTGGAAAAGCGCCCAGTTATGAAGCTAGAGGGGTAGGTGGTCTCTAGAAAGAGAAGGAAAGCAAACGAAACCACCGATTACGTCCCCAACAGAGACCTCCCCTATTTCAGCCGCATTCCACCTTGGGATAGAGAAGAGGCAAATTGGACGAGTTTCACGAACCTAACTCTCAGTTGCTCCAGTGCCAATGACATTTGGATCGCAATGGGACCGCTGCCTCAAATGCGCCCGCGCTTTTCAAGCAGCGCTGTGTGGACAACCGACAGCGGAGGTGGGGCTTGCGGACGAAGGTGTGCTTTGCGGGTCGACAAGCTCCTTGCACCTTTGTCGCGCACTTTCAAGCGGCAAAAGAAGCGCAACATCAACGCTTGTCCGCCTGTCTACTACCACTGGGATGGAACAAGCAAGAGCGCCTAATCCCGGAGCGTGCCTTCAATAGAATAAAACACTTATAACACCCCGAAAATCCCCGAAAATGTGGTGAACCCTGGAACTACTTGGCTACCCAGAGTACAGGAAAAAGCTATCCAAAAAAGTGACTAAACGTGTGGTTGAAAAGTACACCGTCTGGCCTAGAAAACCTCTGCGATGATTCAAGCTGATAATTGGCAAGAATGTTTTGAGGTTCACCTAACCCACGCAGGCCACTTACATAGACATTTTCTCAGCTAAAAAAACGAAAACGCACCTTCAAGTGCCATTTTCAGATCCATTTTGTACAGCGTCCATAGAGTACGGCAGAGAGATGACCAACATTGAGCTCTTGTGGAAATTGGTTTAAACTTGGCCCGTAAACAGTTTTATCGTCTTCTATCACACGCATCATGTAGTCAAGGAAGTCGAACCTAAGCAATACAAAATTATAACCATACATTAGTTATTAAATAATCACATAATTAAAAGGTAATTATAAAATGATCACGACAGAAAAATCGAATTTCAGCCGGACTTCGATTTGGAACAAATGGCCAAATGAGCCGAAAAAATCCGTACAACCGTTTCAAATTTCAAGTATAAAAGCGTTACTAGTCATTTGAACATATTTTAAACACTGTTCACATTCGAATGCGAGTAAGTTAATTAATGGGTATAAAAAGAATGTTCAAATTGAAGCCATAAATCCACACTCACCAGAATTTCACCGATTCGGACGATGGCGCTCCTTGTTCACAGCAAGAGTCAAACAGCAATTGGTACGTTGACTGAAACATTGAAATAATTACTACAAAACTCTGGTTCGCAAAAGTGAGAGAAAGTTCAGATTTCCATTTAGACAGTCATTACTAACGTATACGTAAACCCATCTCACTATTACTTCTGCGTTTACTGCCAACTCATTTTGACTATTCTTAGCTTGACCAAAAGATAGCGAGTACCCATTTGGAATCTACGTGGAGGGGAAGAATGTTGAAAAAAGCACATTCATCCCTAGACGCAGTGGTTTCCCAGCAACGCTACCACGATTATACTACCGTTCGAGAAATTGTATATAAATATGTAGCAATTGTGCAGTTATAGGCAATTATTGCCCCCTCCTCTATCAGCCTTAAAAGGATGAGTGCCAGGTAAGCACGCAGAGCCAGTCTAAGCACTAATGAAGGTTTCAACACCCAAGGCGCAGGGTGCTTCTATGAGCGGGATCGTGGGAGACTCAGAAATTTTTCTCAGCACGACGGTTGGCTTGGTCGTATAACTCTCCCTTCAACTTCGTCTGTCGTCAAAAATAGAGGACATCATACGTGTCAGTCGGTGCGAAGGGAGTCACTACTGTAGCTAGGGTAGATAGAGTAGTGGAAGTTGTTGAGGGGAAGGACTGCAAAGCAGGTCACGTGGCGGTGAAAGGTAAGCTGCATGACTCATAGAACGTGTAATGTGGTGGACTAGACATGAAACGCTGAACAATCACTGGTGGAGGCGGTTTAGGGGGCGACGTGCCGATTTAAACCTCAACGAGCTGGGTTTGAATGGGAATTGACGCCTTAAGCTTCATCAATTCAAGCTCTCACACAATAATGTTCAACGGAGTATCATAACCGCACCACTCAGTTATTGGTCAGCACACTTTAAAGGCAGCGGATTACATAAAGTTGGAGGGGGGGTCGGGGAAGATTATGAACAAAAGATCGTTACTTGGCTGCTGGGGAAGAAAGATGTAGCGCTCACACAACGAAAGGTGCGCTGGTTGCTGAGCAGCACTTCGAAAGCACTCCGCCCACAAAAGCGATCCGCCCACTGGTTTGCTTGGTGATTTGGACGAGCTGCGTTGCCAACAGCGTGCATAAAGCAACTTAACTGCGACATGGATTGCATGTTGTCACGAGCGTTGAGAATGGAATCGTCAATACGTCTGTTTTCCGAACTGTTGCTTGTTCATGACGTGTTCATGATGTTCATGTTCATAAAGGGGTTTTGCGTTTTCCTGACGGATTTCTCCGCATTTTTCGCCACTAGCGTACCATTTAGCACCACCACGTCTCCCTGACTCTTTTTGAATCTATCGTATGGTTGCTCAAGGTCAACGTCATGTAGATGTTCGGTAGAACAGCTATGACCACCTATTAAGTCTTTACAAAAGCAATTGACAAGACATATAAGACAGCACGAATCCCGCATATACCCAGATTAAAAACATTAACGAGCCCATTCACACAAGAAATCATTCATAAAAAAAGAACATAGTAGCAAAGGATAAAAATAGTTCAATTTGAAAAAGGCATTTGCAGAAATATTCACCTGCATGCAAGCCTTCGCACATTCCGAGACGACATTCGATGCTCGCGGTGGGCTGGCCAGCTCGAGCACCTGGACAGCTGATCGATAAGTTAGCGGCACATAAATATTAAATTAGCTTAAATTCGATACCTTCATACGAAAAAATGTGATTGAAGTGAGTAGATCAACAGTTGACTTCAAATCTTGAAGCTTCGCCGGTGAGAGAGGAAGTATGTCTGTAAGTCGGACAATGAGGAGCTCGTACTATCACTAATCGAAATGTCCTTTACTAAGATATATAATTTTACTAGATAGTATGATTATTATAATCTGTAATATTACATACTATGTTCTTCAAAATTCACTCTGCTCTCAATTGGAATTACGCACCTGGATTAGTGTACATAATCACTCTTTTAGCATAAAAAAAATAAAAGGGAAATTGTTAAGGTGATCGATAATGTGTGGGAGAAGCACGTATACCGTGCCATCAGTTGTAGGAACGCAATATTGTTGATGCTAATGGCCTATACAACGAGTTGTGAGGATCAATCAAAGTATAAATTAGTTTTTGTGAATAGTCTTTTTCAGAATGTAACACAATCCGATCAGGGAAAGGATACAGGAAAAATTATGCGTTTTGATCGATCATTTTAAGTTGCGTCACGCATTCTCACATAAACTCCGCGAATGGAGCTCTTTTTGATCACGAATCTAACTTGTCCAATGAACTCGTCGGACCGAGCGGTAGCACCAAGTAGTTTCCAAACATCCAAGGCAGATCGATCTTACACTCAATGGAGGTGAAAAAAAATTGATGCTTCGTTAGTTTCCACGCATGAGAATCTCCCAATACAGTCAGCGCCTCTCAGTCAACGATCAACGTACGAGGTCAACGTGACTGGGTTGCAAATAATTAAGAAAGACTTGAATCCCAAAACGCCGGCCCTGGCACGGCTGAGATGTGTGCACATTATGATTCTCCTGCTGTGATGAAGCTCTGAGGCGTAGTCGTAAGCGATCCGCAATGACTGGGGATATAGAAATTGTTGATTTACTGCTAACTCTCTTGTGAAGACCCCAACAGTAGCCAAAATGGCCAGTGGAGCCGACAACAGGGCTTTTTCTGAATGTGAGATTAGAGATCTATGTTTCAGAAAAGGGGGCAATCCTGACATTGTTTCTCGCTGTTGCTATTGAATAAACCAGAGACCTGACACCACAAAGACGAGTGCAACGGAAGACCTACGAGTGACGGCCAACGAGAGGAGGGTTTATAAAGCACACCGAAGGCGACTTGATCGTATAACTTCGTATAATGTATGCTATACGAAGTTATAGCAAAGCAAGTTTGTGGAAAGATCGACATCAGAACGGAATTCAACCTGATAAAGGAGATCAGACCAGCTGGCTTCAGAGTCCCAGTGAGTGGCTTCAGAGTTCAAATATAATCATGATGTAATGCTGGTTGGCGAATAGAATGCGCATGGGTGTCTATATAGCCCTCTTCCTATCATTATTCTTATGACTTTGAAAGAATATTCCCATTCCTAACGGCTACTGCATGCATATCATGCAGAAGGAGGGTCAACCGTAACGTTTACCGACTTCCAAATAAGGCCCTGCCCCCTTTCGCTGTAATGTTCTCTGCACAACCCTCCTCTGCTGTCTTGTGAACTGGTAAAGTGTTGCTGTGTGTTGTGCGATAAACCATCCAAAATGAGATGTCAAGTGGGCCGGCATGCGCGTAGGCGGGAAAGTAATAGTTAGAGAATGGCAGAGCAGGAACGACAAGAATGATTCTTTCTAGCTCTATTTAATGTGTTTTGAGAGAAATTCCTTCCTCTGGAAAACCTATTTTTACAGGCTTCCGAAACTATACGTCAAAGGAGTATTACCTCGCAGCTGGGTTCAATGATCAACTACAACCCTCCTCCCCACCCCAAAATCACGTACACGCCACGCCTCCCCTTGCCCTTCACGCTCTCTCGCCCTAACGCACCTTTTTATGGTGGAATCATTACAGAACGCTTCCTAGCAATCTTTAGCCAAGACGTATCCCCTTTTGCAGGATCAGTTTGACCTGTTGAGTTATTGTTTCAAATGTTTAAGATAAGTTTGCAGATAAGCCGAAAGGTTAGCGAACTCTTAAGTTCTAAGTTTTCCCAAGACGTACACCTTATGTACACTAAATGTGCTAACATAGAACCAATCTAAGCTCCTATCCTACTGCCTTCCTCGACCTGGAAAAGGCGTTCGACCGGCTACCGCGAGCAGTGCTATGGAGGTCGCTTAGGGAACGAAACGTGCCAGAACACCTCATCTCTCTGGTGAAGGATGCTCATGGAGGGACCACTGAAGACTATCCTCTATGCTGACGACGTCGCCTTGATAGCTGATAGTAGAGAGGAACTTCAAGCCAAGGTGCAGAAATGGCAGAAAGTCCTGACAGAAGGTGGGCTACGGCTGAATGTCAAGAAGACCAAGTTCCTGAGCTCCGAAGAGGGTGCAGAGCCGATCGTGGACGGCCATGGTGAGACCATCGAAAGAGTGGAGGACTTCCGATACCTTGGGAGCGATCTGGCAGCCGACGGTAGTGTGGATCAGGCGGTGAAGGCTCGGGTCAACGCTGCATGGATGAAATGGAGGGAGTCCACTGGAATCCTCTGCGATCGAAGGTGCTCCAGAGCGCTCAAAGGGAAGGTGTACCGGACAGTGGTAAGGCCTGCGATGCTCTACGGCAGCGAGTGCTGGGCCTTGAACAAGAATCAGGAAAGGCAGCTCCACTCTGCCGAAATGAGGATGCTGAGATGGGCCTGCGGCTGGACGCGGCTGGACAGGGTAGAAACGAGGACGTCAGAGCGGTCATGCAGACTGCCCCTGTCCAGCTGAAGGTACGGGAACAGCGTCTGCGATGGTATGGGCATGTGCTAAGGAGGCCACAGGACCATCCGATAAGAACAGCGATGGACTTCGAAGTACAAGGCAAGCGACCGCGAGGAGCCCCGAAGAAAAGGTGGAAAGACGTAATCAAGAAGGACCTAGGTGAGGTCGCGGCCACGATGGAAGATGCCCTGGACAGAGCAAAGTGGCGACGGCTGACAAAAACAGCGGACCCTGCGACTGCGCGGGACTAACGCTAGGGAGAAGAAGAAGAAGAAGAAGAAGAAGAAAGAAAGAAGAAGAAAAGAAGAAGAACCAATCTAAGCTGCGTAAGATACCGCACGCGTCACATCGCTACTGAGAAAGGATACTCATAGGATCGCCTCATTTGGGCGTGGCGCAACGATGCGTACTAATTCCTATTTTCAGCTTTCATCTCAAAAACCGGCAATTCCGATCTATGGCATATCTCATTTAAGCCTCCATTCCTATGACTGGACCCATTACGTGCGTGGAGATTAAGAAGATGCGGATCATTCAATAGCGTGAGTCACTGCTTACGCATGCAGAGTTCGTGGATCAAATCCTGGTTCACACACCGTTCAGGTCCATACTCCATCAAAGTCATCTAACTGGTTCTACTATATCTTTCTGGGAGGGCGAAAACACCGACCTGTGCATTAGCTGGTTTTTGCAAGTCATTGCATGGGAACCGCACGAAAGCTGCCACAACGGTTCCCAATGGAAGTAGGGAGCATGCTGCATCCCAAAAAGGACTGACTAACGCGGAAGCATTCTTCCTATCCTTTCGTTGTTAGGTCATGGTTCTACAAACCACATTAAGTGAATAGTTCTGATCTCACCCTAATTAATGTACCCGGAAGCATCACCATTTGCCCACCTAAACACCACATTTCTTGGAAACCAGGTGAATTTAACACGTTGACGACATCGCGTGTTTTGGCATTTTTGCCCGCATGGGACAGGAGCGATTTTGCGAAGCGCGCAGTCTTCGCCTTACTTCCGCTTATTTTTTTGTTCAAGATGTACAACAACTTAAATCCCATAGAATTATCTCGGCACGCTTNATTATATAAACCACAACTTCGGTGTGTCGGCTTGTCGGTGTGCGTGGGTCGTTCTGTCCGTCCGGACCGACCGCTCACAAAACCATCT
>MU885541.1:0-11888 GCA_036418205.1 Ostertagia ostertagi | reverse complement strand
TTTGACGACAATGGCACCCACCGGTGGGTGCCACTATGTTCGTCGCGTGGGACAATGGCACCCAATGGTGGGTGCCACCTTAAAATTTCCTTCTTTGTGCATTTAAAACATTTGTAACACCCCAATAATTATAAGCAAGTTCCATATATATAGCACGACTTACAGAAATGTTTACTAAGAGCTAATTTATATAGAATTTTAGAATGTAGCTCGCCACCATATTAATTGGGGTTTTAAATTATTAGGCCGAAGATTAATTACTAATCAGGACTTCTTCGTCTTCTCATAGCCTTCAGATAAGGGGTTTGAAGTGTACCGGAAATTCTCTTGGACACTTAAACTTTTAGAGGTTTTGCCCTCCTTCCCTTTGAAACGCGAGTTCCCCGTCCAAATTTGGAATTCTCTTGAAAAAATTTACAGTATGAAAGCCTAGAACTGCAGTTATAACTGGTATACTGTTAGAGTCAAAAATTCTACAGAAAAATTGCTTTAAGGACAATTTTGCCTTTGAGCGAGAGTTGGGCGCGCCAAAAACAGGCGTGGTCCCACGAGCAAGCTACGTGCAAATCCGCATTGTCGTCAAAGGGTTGAGAAGATTCCCGAAAATGAGCCTTATTTCAGATTGATTGCAATGGCCATCGTTTGGCGTCGTTCCATCATCGGTTCCCAGCTGCGACAGTTCAAGCTCTCGGTCTGAAAGGAGAGGTTCACGTCGAAAAAGTCAACTTTGAAGGATTCCATTTTCACAGAGGTACTTGAAACCGTATTGTGTAGTACAGGGGACATGCTCGCTGAGGGAACGTAATCGTTAGTACTTCACAACTTCGGAAAAGCCTTTCATAAAGACTTTCAAAAATTATGAAGAAAACTGGCCAGCTGAGATCAATTAGAAAACATAGTCTTTTATAGACTGGAATGCTCCCATGAATTACGGTCACCAAGGATTCATTGGATACGGTACAACAACATATGCTGGTCCACAGGTGTGTCATTCTTTTTGACATTATAGGGCTGCTTCAAGTTATGCTTTTTTAGGTACAAATCACACCTGGATACAATGCATACCAGTAAAAAGCAGCAGCAGCTCTGAAACTGTGATCTTCTCGTCAGCATTGTTATGAATGAATTCTTGTTTTAATACTCATATTCATCTTTTGATCCACCTCAAACGAACTTGTGTAGATTTCTGTCTTCAAAGTATTTGGCAACGTTCAGCCAAGGACGCTACTCTGACTCAGACGACGAGTTGAACATAAACTGCGGTCTACATTTCCTTAGCGACCTTCCGAATGCCAGAAGCTGGTTGATGAAAGCTCAGGCGCTACACCTTTTCGACGCCGGTTTCGATAAAACCGGCACTTGTGGGTCGTCGATGGATGCGAAAACCTTTTCGAAAAGCGGGTACGCGACCTGGGAATGGTCATGAAACCACACCACGATTTGGGGCTGCTGTCAACGCTGTAATTTAAAATGCCACAACAAGATCACAAAATGAGTTAATGTCACTCCAAAAAAATCACAACAGCAAGTTGCCGACCGCTAATGAAGAAGAAATGGAAGTGGAGCCATAGAAACAGAATTGAGTACTGCTTCTCTGTGGGTTTTGATGTACTAGGACGGAGGAACACTAGGCGCGGAGAAGGGAGAATTCGCTAAAGAGAACACAGGAAGCGCCTCATAGAATGTTACATTTAGCAACTGTAGCAGCTCATCTGCCATGTTGACGGTGCCATCTGTATTGCATTTCACGGCAGGGGAGGGAACGGTCACGTTTTTCCGGAAGGCTGTGAAAGGGCGGCGGTGGTCATGTACCGAGTTTTTTTTTGGAGGGGTCGCATTTTTGGTTAACAAAGGTCAGGGTTTCGAACTTTAGGCGTTCCGTACTTTGGAGTTGACGGGGTAGTAAGGGGTGTGGTAATTAAAAAGATTTTCGGGTCTATTCCAGTTAGGGGGGGCATCATGGTGCGGTGACTCCCAAAAAGCTACGGTAACTCTGAGAGCCAGGGGGAGTGTAGCCAGCCTAGGGGGGTGGGGGTGAGGGCAGTCACTTGACATGCGTGAGAAGCTGGAATGTTCGAGCAGGGTGAATATCGGTCGAGGAAATCCTCGACAGGGGGGTCGTACCTGTTGGGCTGGTCCATGGGGGGTCGTACTCTTGGGGTCAGTAACAGAAGTGGTATCATGGTGCAGATAGGTAATAGGGTATAGCGCAGCAGAAAATGAAAACATCTGAAAAAAAACATGATATTAAATTTTCTTTGCAGGTTCAGTCGCTCCATTCCTCCACCTTCATGAGAAGGGCGTATTTGAAGGCAGTACAAAGAATGAAAGTGCATCCCCGCAAAGAAGACTGCCACATGTGCGCACGCGCTGCAAAGGCACCTCCTCTGCCTATCGCTCGCTCCTTCTCCCTTAATACCTCGCTGAGAATGACACTGTTGTTAGGGACCCTGTCGCAAAAACGACAACCGTGAAGGAAAAGCCCTGGGCAAATGAAGTTGTTCTTTAGGTTGTAGGAGTTACGAAATGCGTTTACTACAATGCAGCTTCTGTCAACTGGTCATGATCATATGACACCTTCGAATCGATTCTGCAACTTCGAGTGAGGTCGGATGCATGGCTATAAAAAAGGATAAAGCATTTGCCGTTGATCAATCCCTTTTTGGGATGCGGCACGCATTCTACTTCCATTTGTACATTCGTAGTGGCGTTTGAATGCGATGTGGCCTATACAATGACTTGCGGGGGCCAGCCGATGTTCAAGTCAGTGTTTTTATCCTCCCAGACAAGTCTGGTACCAATTAACCGACCCCGGAGGGATGGAAGGCTTGGTTGGCCGGGCGACTCACGACCCAGGATTTGATCCCGGACCGCTCGCGTGGTGAGCGCGCCACTTGTCACTACACCACTTCCGCCCCTGCCTATACTTCAGATAACATTCATGATGACGAAGTTGCCCCTTTTCCTATTGCTTATGTTGGGAGGATGTTTTCTAGACCCATTTCAAGCGTTGCCAACAACTACACTTGCAATGGTGAAGGAGGGAGCGGATTTTCAGGTGGCCGGATCCGTCCTCGATACATACTCGACGCAGATATCTTCTCAACTAGGAAATGTAGAAGAAAGCTAAGAAGACCATCAGAAAGCGCAAACCTTCCGCTTTCCAAAACTATCTTCACTTTTCAGGATCTCACGTTTTAAGAGATATATTGCTCTTGAAGTGGCAAAAACTCGCGTGAAAATTTCAGCGTCCTCGACGTTTACTCGACGAAATTTGAGAGACCCTATCTTTCTGCATGGAAGGCTTTCAGAGCAATTTCAATACTTCTTGGAAACGCGAAATCCAGCTCTATCTAACCCTACCTCAAACTGCTTCAAAGGTTATGAAATGGAGGAATGCAACCTTTTCATCGAGGGTGTAGATTTCGACGGTTTTTTTTCGGGATTTCAGCAAATCTGACCCAGTGACAATCGCGCCGCAGCTGCCGTTGAATCGGCCGTTGATTGATACACTCGGCTGTTTCGATATACTCAAGCAGGAATTAAGATTAAATCGCAACCCCGTGCCTTCAGGATTTCTGTGCATTTCTGAACGAACCTGACTTTGAGGTCACACAAAGTTAATGCCTCTTTCCTCGAGTCGATATTTCAGTAAATACACAAAAGTGTGCAGCGATGAAAGACAGTGCATAGATGACAAGATGAGGCGTCCATAACATTATTTTGCAGATTTTTTTTGATTTATTTTGCAGGATTTATTTTGATTAATTAATTGAATTAATTTGCTCTGTTAGAGGGGGTCGTGCCAGGATCTCGATTTCGGGGGGGGTCGTACCTCTGCGACCACGTACTCGACACGATTTTCACCCTGTTCGAGTTTACATTACCTCGCCGAGAAACTGCGTTATGATGTCCCCACTTACTGGAATGACCCAAGTCCTGTTTTGTGGGGACATTTGACGACATCGGTGAAAACTTCGCGAAGGGAACCCCCACACACTATACTAGACATCAACATCACGCATGACTTCCGTATAATGTATCTTAAAGCGGAAAGATTGCGTGACATTACTGAGTGCACATAATGATCTTTAGGCGATTACTTTAGTCCACTTTTTTCAATTTGTGGTACGAATACCATCGAATTTATCTCTTCCCACGGAAGTAATTGCTTCCACCGATTCTCTCTTGAGTACTCACATGCAGGGGGAAGGGTTCAAAAATGTCACTTCCTTCACATTCACTACACTGTGTCAAGTCCAAACCGGATGAGCCCAGCTGAAAATTGTAGACCACATTCTAATCTTGGAAAAAACTACATAACAGCCTTCTATACGACATCAGAAGATCTTCCTCACGGAAACATGGTGCACGAGACGGCCCAACGAGTTCGTCGACGGATCAAATACCGTTACGGCGTCACCTGGAATTCTGGTCACAAGCGAACTTGCACCGGTAAAAAGCTGTTCACGTGAGCCGAATGAAGAAAATATGTGGAAGCTCAGGCTAGAACGATTATGCTGGGCTTCCCCACGCATTACGGTGATGGCGAAATGGCGGATCTTCGGATCCACTTCCCTTCCCGCAGCGTTTCATTGTGTAGTATACTTCAATATCGGAGATCTGCTTTTATTCGTGTTGTCTTTAGTTTATTTTATTGGACTACCGATAATAAATCATAAATCACGTACTGGGAAGGTTAGAGCAATGGAGAAAGGCCTGCTTTTTTATGTGTGGATATCTAGTGATATCTAGTGAATATAGTATAGTAGAGCTTCCATTAGTGGCACCATGTGTGGCGAAAAATTTTGATATGTGCGCCCCAGGAAAAGGTGACTTTTTTGCCCCTGATGCAGGCATCTTTTACTGAATTTGCATATTGATAAGAGTGCATAAGTGACAAACGATTATGTCATTTCAGTCAAAATTCCTACGCATGAACAGCTTCAAATCTTTGAGAAAGGCTTAGAATTCAACGGAACAATCAAACGTGATTAAAATACAAAGCAGGTCTATTACTATGTTGATAACCTTATGGGGTCTCTGAAACATTGATAGGACCTAAGTATGGAATAAGTCAATGAATAAGCCGCCTGTTGGGACAATTTCTCCACTTTTCAAGAATTGACGGGTATCAGTATATGATTCGTTGCTTTTTTTTTCTGTGCGAGCGCACTAGTTGAGCAAATGAGGCTGCAATCCTCCCTGCGCTCTGCCCATTAGTGTGTTGCTAGCAGCATCATTGTTCTTATCATTTGGATGAGATATTTCACTTCGAGTTTGGTATCTCTATAAGTTCCCCTTGGAATGCGTCATCAATCAGAGCATGGTCTTTGCTGGAGTGATAGCTGCTATTAAATATGTGAATACGTCCTCTTACTTGCTTGCAGCTTGTCCTATTATCGGAGGTCGGCGGGCAAGCAAAGGAAGGGGTCCCATTTCGTGCGGTCTGGATGGTAATCTTTGCTTCTTTTTTCGCTATTGGGGCATTATTCGGCATCCTCACTTCCACTTTAAACCCAAAGTCACATTATAATCGCTCGCTTTAAACCAGTTCGCGAATCCTATGACGTTGTCCGACTGCGGAGTGGTAGGGAATGGAATGAGGTTACGCACACCTGAACTGGGATCCCCGCAGGGGTCCAGCGTCATCTGGAGCGAACTAAGAAATTTAAGATGTTCGACTACGACAGCACAGCGCATGTGTGGCGTCCAGCAAAGGACACATATAAACTGCCATCCGTGAAACATGGTGGAGGCTCGATTAGTAGTCCGTGAAAGAAGTTGGACTACAACACAGTACTGAGAAGGATTGGCGAACGTATGAATACGGCTATTAGATGCTGGGTGTCCGCGCGAATAACAATTGCACGGTACTGACTCTGTATTCTAGGAATAGGGCAATCCAATTAATCCGTGCTTTCGACACTACCAAGCTTCCTTAACATTCTCGGAACGTTATGAAGATATGAGGGAACCTTTGGCAGAAAAAAAGGTACAATATGAAAGGAGAAGAACACCGCTTATTCGAAGAAAATGGAGGTTTTCCCATTAGGCAGTGAATACATTAATTGATTTCATACAGGCCCTTTTAAAGTTTCAGCGACTTTAGACAGTTATCAACGGAATTTGAATTAGAGAGTATTTTTCATGCGGTCGACTGTTCTGTTTAGTTGTAAGCTAGTATCACAATGATATGAAAATTACTAAGAATTGTCTATCAATACTAGAGTATATTCAGAAAAAAAACATTTTTTTCATTCTTTTTTCCTTCTCCCTTCAACAGGACTGCGCTACGTATGCTGTATGGAAAGCGACTACAGATACTACCCTAAACTCTGAATCTTCACTGTACCCCGATTAATTGCAAGGGTCATTAATATATTGGCAAAGTGTAGCACATAGTGATGAGGTACCATACCCGGAGTCAATGTCAACACTACGGTTGGTACTTTTCAGAAGTTTTCACACCTCCTCCTCAGGAGCCTTGATACGACCCCCCCCCTGTGAACGTGTGTGTGTGTGCTTAAACATTAACTTACATACATATGGTAGGGTCAAACTCGGGAGTAGGAGAGTATTTCGCGTTTTCACTGGTGTTCCTGCCCCAATCAAACCAAATTATAATGAAAATTGCCCTGCCGCTTCCGAGGGTAGTAATTTCTTCATAATTGAGGTTACACGAAAAAGTTAGAAGATTATGAAAACTCGAATCATTCTTTTTCCAAAAATCACTGAGTATTCCTTGAAAGCTGTTTAGTGAAAAATTAGCACGTTGGCACTTTTTTCATTGTACATGCAGTTTTCAGCCTTCAAACGATCACTACTTCCTTCAAAGTCATTAAATTGGCAAGATGAAGCCAGGTGACAGACTAACCCAGAGGTTCATGCTTTTCTAAGGATACTAATCCTTCTTGGAAAACGATCGATTAGAAAACTAGCCCTGTGGAAACTTCTTTTGGGGGGAGAGTGGGATTGTGCCATCAATTGGTTTGGGAACCGCGAATTTTTCAAACTTAAATTATCAAACTTTACAAAACACTAATTATTGACGAGGTTCAAAAAACACTTCTTTAAGTCATTTTTTTGGAAAATGCGGGTTTTTTTTTTTTTAAGTTTCAATGGCAACCCTTGGAAACCGATGTTTCGTGTAACACAATGGGTGCTAAAAACTGAGTATGTGCTCAAAAAATTCTTTTAAACTTTGAAAATCCGTCCCTCCCGAAGAGTTCTACTGCAGAATTTTTCGTTTTCTTCGAGAAATCAATCCTCTATACTACTGCAATTTTTTCGTTTCATCAACATCGGAATCTTTCTGAAACAGTTTTTTATCAATGCACCGATAATTGAATTAAAAAGCTCTATTGCTCTAAGAATCCCGTGCAGGGTGTGGCCGGCACCGTAAGTGCATTAATTCACTGATGCATTTCGAAGACGATTTAGATTTCTCCTGCTGATCACTGCGGTTACAACCCCTTCACCCCGTGGACCAAAAACGACCCCCTCGTTGTACATACTTGTACCCAAATAGGGTTGACCAAGCTTCAAGTTGTCCGCCACGCTTAATCCCTATGAAAATTTGAGCAGATTACCACTGGATGTTAGTTTTGGAGTTCTTCCTCAACTTTTGTTTCTTAGAGAAATTCATCATTATACTACTGAAGGATGTTTGGGCACTATTTACCCTTTTTACTCCCCGCAATCCCCGAGAGAACTGAGCCGGGGCTTTTTATCGAAAGTGGTCATTATGAATGTGACAATGAGCCAGGAAAACTTGCATGCGGGGTAAAGTTCGACCCGTAGAACACGAATATCACATTTGTTTACCGCTAGAACGCCTGGCGCTCGCGTCAGAAGCGCCGGCGCCAAAAGGCGCCAGAACATCTCGGATCCCCAAATTCGCTGGAAAGTTGTCCTCAGAGGTATTTTGACCCGTAGAATATGATTATCACATCAGTTTGTTACGAGTGAACCTGTAGCCTGCGCTACGAGCGCCCGCGCAAAACTGTTGTGATAGCGCCGGCGCCTGTGGCGCGGGCGCCAAAGCGTTTTCGCTCTAAACCGGTATTATATTCGTGATCTACGGGTCAAATTACCCCTGAAGGCAAGTTTCTAGCAAAATCCACAGTCATGGACGAATTTCGATCAAAATCCGGCTCAGTTCTTGAGTGGGGCAGTAAAGGGTAAATAGTGCCGAAATTTTGTCATTGGGGCACCAAATGACTAAGCATTAGTTGAATTGTTTCCGTGAAATGAATCTGTGTGTGTAGGAGCATCCCAGCTTTTGCTTTGTTAGGCTTTCAAAATGGCGTCGATGCCGAGAGGTTTGGCTAGCGAATACGAGAACATCAGGCCAGGAACACCGTACAGTTAGACTACCTGAATAGCTTCAAGAAAAGTATAAACTTCAAATAAAGATGAATGCATTCCACGAACCTATTTTCCTGATCTTGCTGAATCGTTACTACCGCTCCGACCATGGCTGTGTAAATGTGTAATCAAAAACGTCAAGAGCACACCAAAACTAAAGTTGTCAGTCTTATCGTTCCTATCTTGCAACTAACCCGACCACTGCCCGGGAAAGATAAGGCATTGCTTTCGATGAAAGTTCTATTCGAAGACAAGACCGTACATGACTCAGATTTCCAATGAAAATTGAGCAACATCATGCCTTTTAAATATTCCATAAAAACCGATAGGTACTGGTGGAAAGGGCGCCTCAGAGAAATGGAGCGCGGCGTTTTCACTTTCATCATTTTGATGAAAACTTTGCGCAAGAAGGCATCACGGGTTTTTCACGGCATTAACACAATTGCCCCTTCCTATCCCTTCAGTAGCACGTCCCATACGAATCCCGTCGACTGCACATTGTAACGGCACAATTTCGACCACCTTTCATAGCCTGAATATTTGAAAGAGGAAGGGTTATAAAGGTGAGCCAAAATTACGGGTAATTGCAGCCAAAAAAAAAAAAAAAAAACAAAAACCATTGAGCGCGGTGTCAAAAATACTTTTTTCGAATAAGTCAGTATTCAACTTTTTTTCTGTGCATCATGTGGGAGGGGTACTGTTCCTAATGGAATATAATGCAGCTTTCAAAGATGAAGTGAAACCATCGCATCACGGTACGCTAATCTTTATACAGCATCAACATGGGATTCTGAAACGCTAAATGTGGCGGAAATTAACCGTGGCAAAGATCTTCGCATTGCAAAGATTGGATGCTATAATTGGTTCCGAGACACCGGAAGACGGTAAGTATGGGAGATCAAGCTCATAGAGACTACTAGGACAAGTATCAAACTTAGAAACTTGTCTTCCTTATTAGGATTTTCGTACGCGAGAAAAGAAAACTGTTGTAGAAGCCTAATTGGACACTCTGGAGACGTAGCATAAACCACTCGATTATCATCTGTGCATTTTTCACCAGACTAGCGCATCCGGCCATAAGGCAAGGCAAAGTGTGAAGTACGTGATTTTTCGAGTTGAGAGGGGGGGGGGGGCTTTTTTCTGGAATCGTTGCATAGCAATCCCCTGCCTAATCAGCCGGGTTTTCTACATAGTTAACCACGGAGCAGAAAAAAGGTGCAAAATCCTTGAAGTTTGATTTCCTAACCTTTAAAGCTTAAGGATGATTGACACATTGAAGCTGAGAATCATTCTGCAGTGTCGGCCGTGCACGGTATCACCTCTTCATTTGCAAGACCTGCGTGACTACAAACCTTTCGGGGGGTGATTAAAGATTTCAATCCAACCTCATTTGGCTTTCTGGTGAGGTGAATAATCAATTTTTTTAAAATTTGTTTTCATCAGCTTAATGATTGTTTTTAAGCAATATATGATACTATCCTTCTGGTCATCAATTTTGCCTACCTTGTATGTACATAATTGCTGAAAGGGTAGGAATTTCATTTTCATTCAAATTCTTTATTTTCGCTCAAGTCAGATTCCGGTTCCACAGAAGTCTTCCGTACAATTTCCTAATTCCTGTGCTAATTCCAGAACTGTTCCAAGTGTTTTCGCAACGTTGAGCCACAGGCGCGTGCGTAGCCCACCCCAGAGCAGGAGCTATTGGCTTTGAATGCTTCTTATTTCATTTATTACAATATATATTATTAATAGAATTCGAATATATACTAATAATGATAATACAATCTAATACAATATTATTCGAAGGAATCTGTATGTTTTTTGGTCAGACAATGTGCAGGGGAGTGCAGGGGACTGATTTATAGAGTGCCAGAAATAAATAGTCAGAATTTTTTTTCTTATTCGGAGACTTTCCAGACAAACTTCACTACTTATCAGAAAGCCCATTGTCCAAAGCCTGTTGATCCCATAATGCCTATGTTTATCGCAAAACCCATTTTAAATAAAGTTATAAGTGTTGGAAGCCCTGAAACTCCTTTTTGAGACTTCCCTAATAAAGCCTCAGCAAATAACCAAGCCAGACTGACGATTTTCTCGGTGAATGAACTTCAAGTGCTGCCCATGCATTATAAGGAAGAAAAACTTAGCAATTACTAGCATTTTAGTGTGCTGTCGCAAAACCCAGACAGGAGAAGATATGACCACCAAGACCAAGTACTCGTGCCATCAAAAAATATCCTTAGCGAAAGCATGAGCAGGTGAGACTCTAGTGAAGTTGGAGAAGTTATTACTAGAGGCCTAGGCGGCAACTTCGTGAAGAAATGAAGCGATTTGAAGGATTGATTTCAGCGGTCCTTTCGAGGGTATCTGGGTTTTCTAAATCAGGTGAGTTTTTTTTTGTACAAAGTCGCATTTGGAGAAAGTTATTACCTTTGGCATTGAGCAGCCCGTTTGGGTAGGTTCAACTCCCCACTTCCTAACAAAAATGTTTCTTCACAAAAAATGGTGCTTTTCTGGAAGCAGAGGTCTCGAGAATTCCAAGTCTATCTGCAGCTTTGACAAATGTTGACGTTGAAAAGGGTTATGTTTTTTGAAGGTTTTACTTCTTGTTTCTCCCTTGTTCGTTTGAGAGAAGCAATGTGCGTCTCTTCCAACCTGCGACGGTCCCATGGTCTAGATCTACAGACGGCAGGTCGACCTCTCTCATAAGAAATTAGCGGATCAGAAGGACCACTCAGGACACAATGCCTTCCGGAGTGACGAACGGCTCCCAGCAGCTGCCACTGGAGATATACAGTAGCGGTCAAAAGTTTGGAAACTTTTTTATTTTTGATCTAGCGTAGCCAATAGACAATGAAATTGTCCCGAATTCACATATTATATACAGAATCAAGTGTAGATTACGATGGGCAACATAATTTTTTGAAAACTGAGAATCGCATTTGAAAAATACGAATTTTTATAAGAAATGGCGCGTCAAAAGTTTGGAAACTTCCGAATTCCAAAGCGAATTCGGCAAAATAGCTCTCAAATCCACATGATAAATTAGTTATTTGATGAGTAGCTTTGAATTTCTATGTTAGCGTCGTTTTTATTGACATGGAGTTGATTATAAAATAATTTTAGGACTTTTAAGTCGAACCCTACACACTGTGAACTAAATCACATTGTTTGGTGGGATTCTTAACTGGAATGTGGGTTGAGCGACATGCCAGTTCTTCCGTGGGATGTAGAACTCAATTAGACTTCAGATCTTGACTTGGTCGCTTCATACAGCTTCTTTTTCTGGGTTTAGGAAGGCGGCAGTGGGAGGTAGGCCTGCATCGGGTCATTTCCGCGATAGAAAACCCATCTTTTCCGGCTAGTTCTGACTATCTTGTACTTAGCCCAACCCACATTTTGCTGGATACATAGAACTGGGGAATCGCCGAATGGTCGGACACATCTTCATCCATGACAATACTTCCACTATTTCTGACTGTTGGAATCTTATACTCAAATGAGGTTTCCATTTAGAC
>MU885534.1:0-20741 GCA_036418205.1 Ostertagia ostertagi | reverse complement strand
TATACGAGGTCATTGCGAATACCTTCCATTCATCCTTAAAATACGACTTAAAGGAATCTTGCGCGGAAAATTCTTGCACTCTTTCCTAACATGAATATGTCAGTTGTGATCACTGGAAATAGCACACAAAGTTTCACGCATGAAGATTCGGTTTCTGAAGAGAAACAAACGTACAAAAACTACACGTTATGGACCATCGAAGGACCAGGAGGCAGAGCCAGGCGAGGCATGGAAAGAAGACGGCGTTTGGCCGGCTACGTACCAGGCGACGCAATGAGAGAATCGGGTTAAAGCGCGCGATTTCGGAGAGTGGAGACAAATCGATCGATGGAATAGGATGGAGTAGAAGTGTAAGATGTGAATGCAACGAAGCAGAAGGCCAGAAAGAGCTTCTAGTGAATGCACTCCAAGAACCAAGTTTGAGCATCCCCGTCGCCAGCATTCGTGAAAGACGTCCGTGGGCAATTCGAACGCGTAGCAGCCTTTTCGAGTTTTCGAATTTCTAATCAAAACGAAAGCAATACTTCAGTTCTTTTCACTATTATCGTGGATAATGAGTCTCAAGCCAGTGATTTATGGCTGAAATAGAATCATGATTTTTCCGCGCAAGATTCCTTTAACAGTTCAGAGACTACAGATCAGACCAGCTTCGTTCATGTTAAAGGCAAAAGTCGGGCTCAATAAGGGGGTATTATGGCGATTGAAACTGAGTATAGAGATGCGAAGTGGAACGACAGTGGAGAAAAAACTGAGAAAAACCGTCGACAAGGCCGTTAACAAAACCCTCTTTCCCACTAGCAGTGAAGGAGGCTGGCTTGGGGAAGAGGCACGTACAAGTTTTCTGAAGATATCAGTCGTTCTATCGGTTGATACGGCTATCAACCTAGCTGATTTCACACGTTATGCCACATCCCGAGGTGGGCGGTCGTAGCGGGGCTAGGCGGCGATAGCGCATAGTACGTGCCCTGAGGCCTTATTACCGCGTCGTTTGAGATTTTGAGCATGGGAACATCTCTATGGGTGCGTAACCAATTACAGGAATGACCGAAAGGGTTGGTTAGGTTCACTAAGCCCGACCTTTGCCTTTAAAATGAACTAACCTAACAATTTAGACATTCACGGGTTAACAGTGAGGCAGAGGTTTTCATTCCAATATATTTACTGTGATTGGCCGCATCTATTTCTTCTAAAATCAGGTATCTATGATAGGGGTGGCGCGGACTTTTGGCTGTCCCGGCCTGTCCACGGCGAAGTGTGCGGCCGGCAGCGCGGCGATCAGCGATGAGGAAGGTTCGGGCGGATTCCCAATAGATCAACTGGTAATGCGTGTGAGTATTGCTGACTTAAACCCTAGCTTGCGGTTGCAGAAATCTCACACGCGGAGAGTCGCCAGGTTGGTTAGAAGCTTTCAGCCGCAAGGAGATAAAATGAAGATAAGACTTCAAAGTGTCATCCTCTCAAGGCGGATGCTCGCAATTTCTAACACTCTCCAGTGTAAAAATAGTTTCGAATACACGATATCGTTGCATAGCCGCCGGATCCACCGTTTCGAGAAACAATGGCTTGAACTATGCAATTCGGAAATAATTGCAGTTAGGTTTTGAAATGGTACTTTTTAGAATGATTCTAGCACCTTTTCAAGCTAAATCTTGTAGTGGTCAGGCTTCTGGCAGTTCTATCTAATGACTGTATGGAAGTTTGTGATATAAGCTTAGAAACAAAGGGTGTTCCGAAAAATAGGCCGCTTGCCCAACACCCCTCGTAAAAATATATTAACGAATCCAGCTTTCAAATCGACAACTTTTTCAAAAGTTCCGTTTCGCCTCTTTAGAAAGGCTAAGCCCCGTAGCTTAGTATACTGCTTAGCCTTCCAAATTAATGCTTGATCGTCTTGAAGCTGAATATCGCATTGTCACGGGAAAACTACCACTTTTTTGGATCAAACTTCAAGCATTATTCAGCGATTTTTAGAGAGTAGGATTTGAGGCCTCATAATCTTCTTACCTCGTCGCACAAGCTCGAATATGAAGAAATTTATGACATTAAAAGAGGCAGGTGCAAATTTCATTGGGATTTTTGTTACATTGGAGCAAGGAACACTGGGGAAGGGAAGCTACTAACGGCCCACGAGTTTTGTCCCCGTCCAACGTAAGCTAATATTTCCATATACACGCGTTCCAAGGAGGTAGTATCAAGGCTTTCGAAAGGGGATAAATTCGAAAAAAGTGCTGCGTAGGGTGACGCGTGCTGACGGCTCTTATTGAGCACGAAGTATATCGGTAACATCTGGTGGCTTTCCATTTACCCGGGTTAGTACATGGTTAAGGACTGTTCTGAGCGCTCTTTTCCAGGCGTGGTCCTAGGTAAATTTAAAAAAAAAGAAAAAAAAAAAATTACTCTCAGCGGATCGGAGCCGCGGACCATGGGCTCAGTGTTATGGCGGGCCGTGCTAGCCATAGCCTACATGTCCAGGCTAGAGCGCCGTTACTAGATCGCCGGCCTATCGTGTAAGGCCGCTACATAGACGAGTCCTTTGTCTTCTGTTTGATGGAAAAGGAAATGGACACGCGCTACGATTTGCTTAATAGACAAAAGATTAGGTTCAGACGCGAAAAGCTAAACAAAACAGGCCCCCTTTTCTGAATGTACAAGTCCAGCTCGAACGGGATTCCCCGGACCAAATGGTGCTGAGAACCCAGTAGTACGGATATTAGACACTTGAGTGCGCGATATCTCGCTCGGAAACAGCGCGCTACGACAAAATTTTTAGGGCGGAATATTGGTCTCGACAAGAGCTAGGCGACCCTTGTGAGTTGCATCGCTACCAAGACAGTTATCTTTGGAAGTACAAGATCCCTTGTCCTTACCAGCTACTAGAAAACATCATGATACCACGATCGATGACTCGGAGTAGCGTTCGACTCACTCTACTAAGTGATGCTATGAGCTCTGTCATAAACACGGCTATGCACAATGCTAGAGACAGGGTAGGTTGGTCGAAGTCACTCGGCGTGAACGTAAACGCGTCGGTTCGAACGCTGCTGAATCGAGGCTTGCTGACCCTCCGCTACAGGAACTACCCGGAGGAGCGTGACTGAATGGCCTCGGCAAGATCTATCTGATCTCATGCAGGCTATGCAAGGACGAATATATCTGAGAGACTAGGCGATCCCTTTGCGCGGGACTCGAAGAAGCACCTAGATGGCTCAATGCAGGCTGGCGACTTTTTAAACCGGGGCTCTCTTGGGCTTAGTCCTATGAGGTTCCGGCGTTCGAAGCCCACAGTATCGAATTACTGCTTGGAACGCACATCCTCGTCACGGCCAATCCCTTAAACAGCGCCAAAGCTCCTAAAAGCCTGTGAAGATGGATTGCATGGCATATTCCAACAAATTTGCCGCCATTCCCTTGACCTTGTGAACTTCCTTCATGCGGGCAGAGCCACTTTAGCTACCTGTGTAAATGTCAGTGGTGTTCGCATCACTGGTCGTATTGAGTGGTTCAAGTCTTATGATTACGAATGCCTTCCCGAAAAGCATGGAGTCTGTGGAGTTTCCCTGAAGAATTTGAAGGTAGGTTGAGAGAGGAATGATCGCATTTATCTATGGATCTAGGGCTTTTCACGAAGGCGACAAGTCCAAACGTAGCCGCATAGAGAGTTCTTGGCTGCGATTTTCAAACTGGTCGAAGCATTTGCAACCATGCTTAAGATTCAGTTGGAGTGAAGAGGATGCTTTTGGTACATTTTGAAGGAGAACAGTGCGTGCTGGCGGGGGGGGGGGGCGAGGGGGGTAGGATGAAACCCGGAAACTGTGAACACTCACGAATTTCTCTAATTTTTCAAGTTTCTATTGGCCTATAACCTGCGCTTTGTTTAGACGTCAGTTTTGTGAATTCTGTGGCTTTCACAAAAACGTTATTTCAGCCGTTAAAAGCACGATGATTGGAATGAATTGGTTGCTTATTTTTGTTCAAAAAGTTGAGCAACAACGCATGAGCAAATTCACGGAGGAAAAAAGCAGTAAAGCGCATAGAAAATGCTAAGAATTCTTTGTGAGCGTGCGCGTGTAAGGAAAGAGAGGCGACAGCGCTGTGAGGGAGCTGAGAACGTAGTACGTCGCGCAGAGACCACGCATGCCGTGGTTTATTACTGGGCCCAGACGGCAGCGAGCAGTCAGGCCTTTAGCGCCGTTGTCACAATGTCATGCCTCTTGCCTTTGGGGACCCCTCCTTTCTCGGTTTAAGAGGGCCTAGCTCTGGGGACCCAATCCTGACTCGTGGCTTTAATGGTGAAGTCGTCTCTGTATCTTAAAAATTTCGCATAGTTATACTGAAAAGCGCTTCAGCACGTTATTCTGCGGGGACTTCCGCGAAGTTGCAATGTGAACAATATCGTGATGTGTGGCACCGTTCTGGAATGAATGAAGAATGGAACCTTCTCAAGGTCGAATGGGAAGGGCCGACATATTCACCTGGTCCGATTTTTGGAGTGTTTTGATCTGCTTTTAAAGCTATGGAACGAGCTCAATCTGTGAAATGGCCCAGAATATCGGGAATAATAACAACTTTTGGAGACTGATTCACTTGAGATTGATTCCTTGCCTTTTGAGACTTTTAAAACAGCTTTCAAGCCGTTTTGGAAGATTGAGCTCTGCGGCAGGGCAGTCAAATTTTAGGAACTGAGCTTGAATTATATCGCCTTAGCCGCTCGACGGTGAGCGTTGGTTGATCGCGGCTTCGAAAACTTCCAAGCAGTATTTAGGGATTATTGAAGAGTATAATTTGCAGGCCTTCATAGTGGTCTACGGTTCGCGCCCAACTCGATTTGAGAAAGATTCGATCTGATTCGATTTACTCAGGACTTTTTAACAGCTTTCAACGGTTTTGTAAAGGTAGAGCTATTACTCGTCAGTGGCTGCGAAGTTCAAAAGTGCGTTGCAGTCAAGTTTAAGAACTTTCAGCTGAATTCAGATCGGCTTACCGCTTCGACGGTTAGGAAGGCGCTTGGTTTGACGCGTCTTTGCAGCACTGAGATCCAACACAAGCCGCTGACTGAAGCATGTGCAGTTGCCAATGAATGCCGTTCAAGCAGGGTCAAGCGTGCGTTGAGGAATCCTCGACATGTCACAGAGGGGGGGGTCGTATTGGCCCGCTGGGAGAGATCGGGCCCGATTGATACAGTAGGATCATCGTCGGAGGACAAACATTAAGGATCGAATCGATACCAGGCCAGAGTATTTCCAATAACAATTGATTCCGTCCACACAAAATCTTCGTGATTTAGAGGTGTCCGCTTAGCAATTCTTAGTGACTTTAGTGTTTCATCACCACACAAGTCAAAGGATCCGAAATTCGCACGTTTTCTAGGGATATTTTATCTTTCAAGTAGGTCCTCAAATCCAACGAGATGTGAAGCACACGGCGCATCCCAGAGTGGGCCCAGTTGGTTGCGCGCGCTTCAGCTACGGCTATCTTGATAACGAATCTTAATTCAGGAAGAATCAAGAGGGTTCTGAAAGAGTTCATGTTAAATTACAGAGAGGAGTACACTATTCAACAAGAAACGCAGCCTTCAGCGTCAAATTCACAAGCATGTAACCTTTAAAGTTGAGACCCGCTAAACAATTTTACACTTTTTGCAGAGAGAAAAGCACGAGGATTTTGAATCTGCTCCTACTTCAGTATGTAATCGCTCCTGCAAGGAGCTATAGTCGTTGGGATAGTGCTAATGTAGCGAAAAAGTACCTTTCGGCGGTACTCGGGCAAAAATCCTCAACGTGGCCATTTTTTAAATAGTGAACGTATTTAGCAGTTTTAGTTGCCTATAGAAAGAGCAAATCTTCTAGTTTATGATGACGTATTAACTTTCCAGATTGCATGAGTTTGAACGGAGTTATGGCTTTGGAAAGCGTAAAAACTCGCACTCATCACGAATTTTCCTCGTTAATTTTGCAAAAATCCTCAACGTGGCCATTTTTTGAGTACTGGACGTATGAAGCTGCTTTAGCGACCGTTTGATAGAGAAAATCTTCTAGTTTTGTATGACGTATCAACTTTTTGAATTTGACGGAAATGAAGCAAGTTATTGCTCCGGAAAGTGTAAAAACTCGTGCTCGTCTCGAATTTTCCTCGTTATTTGATCTAAATTTGTTATTTCTTATAACTTCCTGTAATTTCAGTACTGATTAGAAAAAGCTCTTCACAAAACTCCCAAATCAGCTTTCAGATTGAAAATTCGTTAACTTTGAAGAAAGTTATAATCATTTGAATATTTGTTCAAATTTCAATAGTAAATAAGCTGCTCCACGGTCAACGCCAAAGTCCAGTCAACACACAGCTGGCGAAGGCTTTTACAAGGCTTCCTTTGAGCGAAAGGGGGACGTGTAAATTGAGAACCATAATCTGTGTAGTACTAGAATTTGGTAAGTCTTGTGGAGGAAATAAACAAAGAAGAGGTGTTGTCATAGTACGCCATTTCTAGTGACTAGTTTGACGTTTTTTGCTCCGTTTCTCGTTTGCTCGTTTGACAGGACTCGTCATTAATGATCATTCTTTGACTTTTTCACTTTTATACTTTTTAAACGAGTTTTTTTGTGGACGATGGGGTAGCAGGGCTTTTTTATGAGCAGTTTTGGTGGAGAATTAAACAACTTTTTCATAGTTCGGCTTTTAAAGAGGGTTGTTTCATGGACTTCGGCCTTCGGCAGAGGGAGGGGGGTCGTATTTCCGAATTTTCCTCGACGCCTCGCTTGACCCTGGTTCGAGTACAGTTCGTATAACTTCGTATAATGTATACTGCCGGCGGTGTTCCTCTGAGCAAGCCCGAGATTAAATTGTTCATACTTCTTTCCTTTTTTTCATTTTCAATTTCAATCATCAGGTAGTTCACTTCTTTTGGTATAAATACTTTATTGGTGCATAAAAGCGCTCATAGTGATAGCCCAGAGTTGCGCTGAGCTAAGAAAAGCGATGGAAAGAAGCAATGAGGACTCCATCGGAACGTAAATAAAGCCTCACCTCCATTCAGGTCGAATATCAGCGATTAGATGAAGCAGAACACGCGTAAGAGCGTGCCGTTTGAGATAGTGAGCTGATTTCTACTTAAAGGAATCTTCCACGGAAAGAGTGATCATTTTGTCTTGTGTGTAGGATTAGTATTATCGAAACTAACGCTTATGTTCCGTTCTTTTTGCTATGCTCATGAGGCTAGGGGCCTAAGGTATCGGTTTTTTCTGTGGTAATGGAGGCGGAGCTTTTCCGCGGAAGATGGGTGTCCCCAAGAGGCCCATCGCGCGGCGAAGGAAGGACGCAGATGCGGCAAAGGACGAGTCGCAGCGCGTGCTGTGCGATATGAGACGTAGTATGGTACACTCTGTTTAACCTGACGCGCCTAACCGCTACAGTATGCGCTGCGACTCGTCCTTTGCCGCGTCTGCGTCTCTTCCTTCGCCGCGCGGTGGGCCTCTTGGGGGACACTCGGAAGATTCCTTTAACTGCGGTGAATGTGGAGAGGAGGTTGCTATAGGGCTGTCTAGTGCCCTCCCATAACGAGAGCGCCCTAACCGCGCATTTTATGCCACGGGACGTGGCACCTTTCTCTAGGAAGGACGCCTACAACTTCTTTCAGCGAATCTTCTGCCATGTAGAGGCTAATCCAGGCCTACTTCAAATGACTACGCTCCCACCAAGACTGGTAGAGATAGTGATTATTCCTATGAATAGGAATCCTATTATTACAGTAGTGGTCAGAAGAAATTTAGGAACTATTCCGCGTTTCTCATTATTTCTCTTTTGCAAAGTCATTGCACGTCTACAAATTTGCCACTTATGAAATTATGGTATTATGACACAACCCCAGAAATTCAGCGTCAGCTCTAAACATTGGGTTTAGAAATTTAGAGTTTTTAATTAATGAAGGCAGGGTGAAAGGCATTGATCGTTATTCGATTTAAATATGTTATAAAAACCACGCAGAACACTCAAGTAAACGGTCACTAACATTAAGCAAGTCTAGCACATTGCCCAGAACTCTAAAGTATTGCCAGTAAGCACACGACCTGGCTTTGTCTGTCAGCAGAGCAGCGACTCAAAGCATCGGGCCTCTCACATGCAGGAGTGGTTTCGACAGCATGGGGTGCTTTTAAAAGACCAGCCAGGCCAGACTCTTGAGCCAAACATTACAGAACCACTAGGGGAGGACCTACAAATTCGTATGTCAATGAAAGAGCCACGAAAAGACGGATCACAGAGAGATCCCACTAGAGAGTGATTTAGTTGACCCCGCATTCAAATCCAGTTTATGTATCCAATACTTTAGAGAGTTCTGGGCAATGTGCTAGACTTGCTTAATGTTAGTGACTGTTTACTTGACTGTTCTGTTGGGTTATACATTATTTAAATCAAATAAACGGATCAAGTGATCTTTCACCTGCCTTCATTAATTTCGAAAAATCTAAAATTTTCTAAACCCAAATTTGAGCTGAAGGATGAAATTTTGTGGTGGATCCTAAAAACGTAGGTAATAATTTGACATTAATTTAAATAATTGTGCAGATTTGTAGACGTATTTGCAATGATTTTCAGAAAGAGAAATCATCGAAAAAACCGTACATTGTATCATAAACTTCTGGCCACTACTGCATAATGATACTACCTGATTAGCTCTCCCATAATCACTGAAGTTTTTTTGCCGAGTTTCTTTTTCCACTTAGCCCGCTCTCAGCCAATTAAATGCTGCATTATTTGGCACCATCATTTTTTCCTGAACGAAGCCGATGAGGCAACAAGTTGAATCAGTGAAGAAAGGACGAAGAAAGCCCAAAAACCCCGAAGGTACCATCTGGGTTTGACCCGTTCATTCGAACCGCATGGGCAAGTCAAGGAACTAGAAACGTACTGCTGCTCAGCAGCTGCACGAATCACAATATGCAAGATATTCCGCACATGAACTAATACAGAAGAGATGCGAGCATTTCTGCTCAAACATATCTGCTTGAAAGGCACTACTATAGACGATAAATGAAAGTAGAAAGCGTGGCGCAACCTAGGATGAGACTCGAGGCTGAGTGCACTATAACGTTTTGCTATTCAGTTGTTTACAAACCATGTGCGACCGCATAGATAAGTAGTGAACATTAGAGAAAACAATTTCATTGGCATATTATCCCGCAAACAAATCAATCCCACATGGGGTACCCGAGATATATAAATATGAAAAAACGCATGACATTGGCACGAAAGATGACAGAAAATACAGTAACTTTGATTTCTGATGTGTGACGATGATTCAGATTCTGATCTTGATTGCCTTTCAACAGGCAAAAATACTCAACTCGATGCTCAAAAGGAAATGCAATAGAGCAGCCGTAGTATTTGTCAGCCAAAAGCAGCCGAATGTTCGGATATTCCCAGGTGAATCCCCAGGCGTCCCACACTATGACAGCAGAGGCAATGCTATTGAACAGCCGGCAAGCTGAACGAGTTTCACCTGATTTTTCCACATCAATCACTGTCGACCTCCAGCTTGGTGTTTCCCATGAATCCGTTTTCTGAAAGAGAGCATTGTTGATACTACAAACAATATGTTAGGCAATTTGGAGTCTGAGAACGAAGCCTGACCTACGTTTGTAAAGCGATTCGGCACCTCTCGCACGACTTACCCGTGCACACATTGCGCGGGAGCTAAGCGCCTCAGCGCCAGATCATCTCACCGGTGTTCTTTACATCAAGAAATTTCAAAAAAACGAGCAAAGATCACAAATCGGACTAAACAAACGATATATTGTCCGCAAAAGTTGAATATGCGATAAAACTGAATGAACCAATAAATAGAGCTATTATTATTCATAGAAACAATAACAATAAAAACCATATGATATTAAGTTCAATTCTAAAAATGAAAAAGAAACACTATGTCAATTAAAAGAAAAACGCCCATATCACAAAAATAAGCGTTATAGACACACAGGAAAAAAAAAAAAAACAAAAAAAAAAAAAAAAGGTCGCGATATGAACCGTCTATAATATATTGACCGTTAAAAAAATAGAACTATACAATAGGAAGAACAAAGTAGCAACCGAAACGAAAAATGGGCCTTCACTACTTGATCTCCCTATGGGTGAGAAGACGGCGTCCAAAAAGACAGAATATGGGAGACCCGCTCAATAAGAAAAGTGAGGAAGTGAAAAAAAAAAAAAAAAAAAAAAAAAAAACTAAGAGACAAAAGAACTGACCATGCACTCGCGTTGGCTAAGGAGAAGATGCTACCCTTCTATTCAGCGTCTCAAACCTCTACAATAAACAATATATCCTACCATAGTGAGATATAAAAATAGACATCAAGCATGGTGAAACCGCCATGACAGGTAGCTACCTGTCAAAGTGCTCTATTTTCTGCAAGAATGTTTGCTGAACCCAAAGAAGTCGAGAGATTTCAATTATTTGATTTATTTTATTATAATTCAACGCGCAGCGGACAACGCAAACTAAAAGAAAAACTAGCAAATAGAAACAACTAAAAAACAGAGATTAAGAAAGCAAAAGAGGCGGAAAAAAAATAATAGAACAAAACTATAAAACACGGCATTATCAAAATCAGTTCCGCCAGCACTCTCTTACCCTATGATAGCATATTGCCCTTCCTGTATTCAAGGTAGCATCAGACGACTGAGAGAGAATGAGCACAAGCTGATTACCGACTACGAGGAACAAGAAAACGTCTCGGAACCCTGCGGTGCGCGGTAGTCAGTCAGTTATGTGTATCGGAGTTCCCTAAGAAGACGAGTAGGTAGCTCGGCCTTCATCGCATGAGACCACAACACCATATCCACCGACCACACATCTCAACGTTGCCACGCCGTAGAATAATTTTGCACTGGAATAAGAGTGGGTCCATAGCATTCATCAATTTCTAGCTATTTTAGGCATACATACTGTGGTCTCAGGGCATCTGTTCAATCATAGCCCTTGGCTTGGTTCAAGCGTGATGTGAGTGATGCACTGGAAGATCTCAAAATGTGAAACACTATCGCAGTATTCCTTTTTCCTTTACCTCCTTCAAGGCTCAGGCCGAAGAAGACCAAATGAATAGATGCTTTCCCAGCTCGCCTTGCCACCTTATTGTTGACAGAAAGCCGGTTGGAAACAAATTCGTGGCAGAATTCGTGACTCGAAGGGGCATGCGTGCGATTAGGCAGACTGTCAGTACTTGCGATCCGCGCGCCTGCTGGTGAGAGCAACGCGACCGCGTACGCTAGCGAAGTCGGACATCCCGGCCTTCTCCTCGACACCATACCTCTGTCGAGGAAGAATAAGGAACTGGTGAAGCAAGCGACTCGTGAGGATCGGCAGTCACTCTATTCTCGCACGTATCCTGACGAATCAGAAAAGCCATTACCCACTCGTTGGAGATTTTCAACTAGAAATAAACGGTGAAATGATGTCGCTTCACACACCAGTACTATTCAGTTAGATATCCATTTAATAATGCCAACCTGCGCAGATGTCCGGACAATAATGCAGAATAAGTATTTCGGCCACATTACAGAAATGAACGAGAACGTATGCAGGACGAGAAACACGGTATCAAAGTTTGATAAGTGACCAAGTCCAGTGTTCGATCGCATATATCGATAGAGACCTACAATAACAACGACAAGATCATCATTTGTTGCGTGCTGTTTGTGCATCCGTTTTCTCGGAACGCTACAAGACTCAACGGCGCTGTTCCTAGAGTGGCCAGCAAGCATTGTACGCGCTACTAAAAATACAAATATAAGCAATAAAAAATAAAAAAAATAGTGCACGGCGAAGAAAAGTTAGTTTCCCAATCCATATGCGCGCGTAGCAGGGCCAAAACTGCCTGATAAGTTAACCACCCATTGAATGGCTACTATGAATAATGTCAGAATTTGAAGAGGTTGGCCCCCGTAGTGAGAAGCTGGTGAGCGCACTTCCCTGACAAGTTGAGGGCAAATGAGGAATTCTGGACGAAAGAAGAGTTGTCGCGGAAAACTGAAATTCAATGACGCAAGAACCAAATTGACGCAAGCGATTTGCCAAAGGCTGAAAGGCATGAGTCAAGGATACACTCACTATGGACTCACCCCGCTTCACCATTAACCCCATCTGTAAGACTACTTAAACCATTAACCCATCTGTAGGTCTACTTTTATTCGATTCTGCTGATGGGCTTTTTTGGCTCCATCGTTAGCTTTTAGCAGTCAGTAGTGGCGCCGCCAGACAACAGCACCACACCAACGCTTCTTGAAAGACCGCGGTAAAGTGGACTATAGACCCCTGTGAGTTAACGTCTTCCAGTCTAAACATCGAGTGACGAAGACATTTGTCGGTTGCGGAAACACAGCGGCAGAGAGGTAGTCATTGCTGCGTTCTATCGACCTTTTGACTCCCAGCAGAGGTGTTGCTCAGAGGCCAGTTGCAGCGAGGAACAGGATGAGATACGACAAAGACGCTACGCAGCTAAGCTGCTGTGGCGATAACTCAAGCGTTGTATAGGGTACACTTTAACCCGAGCCTAAATACGTCAATACACGATATCGCGTGCGACCGTCTTTGCGCGTACTGACACGTCATCTTCCTTCGCCGGCGCCGACATTGGACGCCCTCTCGGAGGCACCCACGCAGAGACGAGTGAGTCGACAGAAAATTTATGAGACGTATCTGTGTCGGATCGGATATTCAACGCTTATCGGAATCGCCAACTTCCTACGCTACTTTCCTTGCCAACTTTCTGAAGATCAAGAACCTAGGTAATCAAGTTAAAGAGATGGACCCCTGTAAGAATCTTCTTTTCAGATCTTTCAGCGAGTGGATACAGGAATCCTCCCCCCCCCCCGCTGTTCATCTTGGTAACGACGTTCATAAATCTACAGTACTTAAAAACATTTGTTAGGAAGCAGCACACATGTAAGGGCTATTGCCAGCAACTAAAATGATGAAAAGTTGATAGCACTTGCAAATTACCAAAATGCATATGCAACAAGGAGACGGAGCCGAATTACTGACCATAACAGTAGCGAATATTTTAGATACCACACGCGAATGAACAGAAGCACGCTACAGTAAGCAGAACGGATTCGCACGATCGCCCTCGAGAGGATGTCTAAAAGCCGAAAAATATGGTTTTAGACAAAAATAGACTACAAATACTTGATCATAGTAATGTCGCGCTAAATGGAATCTAGCAGCAAATCTATGTGAAGGTACCAAGAGAGTAGCCAAATCGAATGAAAAGTGATTCATCAGACAGAGTTAAATATTTAACTAATTAGAAAATTGGGAAAAATAAAACTCGTCCAAAATTGCGCACAAATAATATACAATGTTCTTTGGGCGCTATCGCACCATAGCCGCGATTCTTATAGATTTTGTTTTAGGACAGTCATAAGACAGGAGCTCCGGAGAAACGGAATCGCTAATACACCGTGGCGTTTATCGCCCATGTTTTAGCCTTCTTCATCAAAAAGAGACGTTTAATGCGGTATCAAGTGCACTGCTACCACAATGTCCCTGTATCCTGCGATAGCGACGGTTTTTGTTTATTTATTTATTTACTCATCCCTTGATTAATATAAGGATTTAGGTATTTAAGTTCACATCATTTATGAACGAAAAACTATCAAAAGAATACAAAATAGGTCGAAAAGATAGTTATCAGTGGCTTGAAAAGTGATGTAGACGTACCTGTATGAGACTCGATAATTTGGAACTCCCAAAATCGCACGAAGTTGTAAGCAACTGAGAAGACCACGATGAGAAGTACGGTCAACAACGCTCGTGCTCTGAAAAAAATTGTTTTGGGTGAAAGGCTCAAATATTCAGACGGTAGATTGCGATGCAGCCCTGTATTACCATCTATAGAGGACGCGGGAATATTCTACCTGCACTCAGAATCAAAATTGGATTTAAATACGTATATCAACCACACAGAAATCTGGAGAGGAAGCTGATAAACGAAACAATGGTTTTTCCTCTCCCAAACGAGAAAAATACGAAGTAGAATGGGATCTCAGAGAGAGGAGCTTCGCTTATTTGGCTGAGCCTTAGCCGCGCTATCGCGGACTTCGATTTGAAACATCACATATCGGCAAAAACCGTTCGCAAAAAAATCTGATCAGGAAGGGCTCTCTCAACAGGTTTCAAGCGACTTCCCTTGGTTCTTTCTTTTCCTCTGCACCATTTGACACCTGAACTTTCTCTTCTGACAGCAAACAATTTGTCGAGTCATGTGCCTTTAAGTCTTACTGGTAGATATCTTCAGGTATGTGCCGTCAAGTTACTATTTTTGTCTTGGCTAAGATAGGCTAGATAGAAATGTTTCGATGTCTATGTGTCCAGTGATGATGTTCTCATTCAGCAGAACCATATTTGGGAGATAGAATAAGGGTCGATCTTAGAGTAGCCCGGAAGAAGGGATGAAGTCTGCAACTTTGAACCTATGTTCTCGCAAAAACAACTCACCGTGTACAGTAGCTGCTGACTTCGAAAGGATGACACACAGCCAAATATCGATCGACAGTAATCGATACAAGCAGCCAGACACTCATCGATTGAAACATGACAGTGACCGGATACGCATAGAACATGAGCAGGGCGATCGTCCTCTCGGAAACTAAACGCTATTTTTGAATGCTGCTCAGTTGGACGTACTGCCAATCCAGGCTTGTCAGTACTGCACGTTCAGGACCGATCTCTTACCTGGCAAGAAGAACTGCAAATGGTTGCTGCTAAAAACTGGTATTGACAGCACACATACTGAGAGATCTGTGGCCGACAGCGCTGATAGTAGAATATTGATCGATCTGAAAATTACCATGTTCAATGTTTCGTTTATATCATATCAGTTATCCTGTTAACGATTGATTTAGCTCGATTGGGGCATGACTCGTCGTACTTTTATGAACAGGTCAATTGAGGCTTCAATTTAGGATTACGGAATTGGTTTATCAGGAAATGCACGCACAAAGTGAAATGGGTGGAATAGCATGCCTGATTCATCTCAGAGTTTAAAAGTCTGTAGGTGAAAGAATTGTGGTGGTGGTTCGGGTAAAACGTTCAAACATATTAGTGGAATGGTGGGTCACAGAAAAATTGAAATAGAATGGGTCAAAGGCATGGCGCATCTTACAGACCCGGATAAAGACCTAGCACTTGGGGACCTATGCCTTTTTGATAATAGCGAAACCACAAAATGTTATTGCTTCCAGCCTTTCTATTGGACATCGCCATTGCAGCGTGCACTTCCGCCCAAAACTGCAACTGGTTGTGATTTGGCCCCATATGTACACAGACTTGAAGGGCTGAGAGCCTGTGAGTGTTAGCTCTTTCTTCCTCCCAGGTGAGTCAGGACCTAACAGTTGACAGCTGAAGGAGAGAGGCCTGCTGGGCAGAATTTGATGAGACAGGCCTGTCGCTGAGCCATTCGTAAATCTCCTAGTGGGATCTTAAACGGACACTTGTCGTCGCACTCTTGTCCGGCCCCTTATGTCAGTAAGGCCGATGTCATAGTTTGCGAATCGAGCGATTCGCTAGCGAATCGCTCGATCCGAGCGTTGCGCCAGCGAATCGAACGTTGCACCAGCGAATCGAACTTTGCGCCAGCGAGTCGAACGATGTACCAGCGAGTCGAACTAGGTACCAGCGACTCAATAGTGGCGGGACCCAACGTTTAAAGGAAGCCGCCACTTTCAAACAGTGTCACGTGACAGTGGACGCTGTTTGAAAGTGGCGGGACTTTGCAGTGGACACTGTTTGAAAGTGGGCTTCCTTTAAACGTTGGGTCCCGCCACTATTGAGTCGCTGGTACCTAGTTCGACTCGCTGGTACATCGTTCGACTCGCTGGCGCAAAGTTCGATTCGCTGGTGCAACGTTCGATTCGCTGGCGCAACGCTCGGATCCAGCGATTCGCTAGCGAATCGCTCGATTCGCAAACTATGACATCGGCCTAAGCAGTGAGACGCATTCAGCAACGACGGTATGGCGTTTGCGGTGAGGGCAGGGTTAATCTGGGAGCAGTCTATTCTTCTCTTTATTCACGTCGGCGCTCACGCTCTGGAGGGGAACGCGGCATTCAAACGGGCGGCAAATAGGTGAGTGCGAATCAGGATCGGCCAGCAAAGGGATCAAGACGCTAGAGCGAACATAGACGGGTAATTACGCTCTCACGGATCCGTTATCACTCGCTTCGGGCTAATCGCCGGAGCACAGTTTATTGGCTTCATTCATTGTTGATGGCCCCCACCCAACATCCCGCACGCAACGGGCATGAGCCCCCATGCTGTATTAAGTTTTTTTTCGTCTACCAAGAAACCTTCGTACGCATTTACTATGACATTTACTATTTGAACAGTACCTTTTGCGGAAAGCTGGCCTCGTGTAGATGTATAGGGAGAGTGAATTGCCCACGACCCCGAACAGACACAACACGATCATCACAGCGCCACAGATCTGTGACAGTAGCACCAGCAGTTCAGGCGGTGCGGCATCCATGATCTGCAAAAAACGGTATACGACTGAAAGGTGCACGTGCACTGATTGTCCCGAAAACGCGAAGCGACCCTGATGTCGGGAAAACGCAATTGGCGAAATGCTGTGGTAGATATGAAATTGAGTAGAAAGCCCAAACACGATCGACATATGGAGAATTCTTCCACCAAGTCGGAAAGGATGGGGTTTTTAGAACCCCACGTTACGTCCATGGACTACGTTGTGGAGGCACTCAATTTAAACTATTATGAGCATAAATGTTCTAGGTGCTTCTGGATCGCAAATACAACCAGTGACTGGGAGAAGGATCTGGGAAATCAAATATGAGCCAGTAGAAATCCTCTGAAATCGCAAGTCTATGCGAAATGGAAGCAGACATTGCCGGTCCGTTCTGGATAGAATGTAGGGAATAGGCCCGCCCAGGCGACGAAAATGGGCCTATCATATAATTTTCTATGAAGATTGCCACGACCCATTTTAATCTGGCTTGAATTCAGTTGTCGGCAGCTGACTTCTTTTCCTCGGTCACACGTCAGGGTAATAGAATGGCGCATGGATCTCTCAAGACAAGCGAGCAAGCAAATCAACAACGTCGGCTCTCCTGTCCACCGTCCCACTATGGCACAGGGAAGTGGACAAGGGAAACTACGTCTCAGTTTGCTATATAGATTACGCAAAAGCGTTTGACTCAATCTGTATCAATCTGCTTCTGAGGAAGCTCAGTGCGTATGGAGTCAGGGGTCGGTTCCTCGAATTTCTACGATCATTCCTCAGCAACAGGGTTCAATCTGTGGTAATAAACAACAGCTACTCAACCCCTTACCTCACACCGAGTGGAGTCCCCCAGGGCACGTGCTTGGGACCTCTAATGTTTATTATATTTGTCAATGATTTGAATAATTGTCTTCCTTCTGGTGCTTTTTGTAGTATGTATGCAGACGATTCAAAGATATATACTATCAATGACTGCCATGCGCTTCAAGATGCAATAAACGTCGTAGAGACCTGGTCTAAAACGTGGTCTATGGACATTTCCTTGCAGAAAACGACTGTTATGGGCTTCGGAAAAACTCATCCTGACTTCACATTCACACTTGCTGGTGTCCCGTTAGCACGAGTGCACCAGATCCGGGACTTGGGCATCACCTACAACGATAAGTTCGATTTCGATAGCTACATCAGAGACAGAACTCAGGCTGCATACTCAATCTCAAATTACATATATAGAGCTTTCAAAATTCGCGAACCATCCTATCTGTTTCGACTGTTCACCCTTTATGTCAGACCCTTACTAGAATACTGCACACCACTCTGGTCGCCTTACAAAAGAGGGTTAATTGAGGAGATAGAAAAGGTACAGAAAAGCTTTACTTATCGATGTTTCATGCGCAAGGGGGTTACAACTCTCTCCTATGGGGAGAGGCTTCGTATCCTTGGTTCCGAAACTCTAGAGTTTCGAAGGAAGGTGAGTGACTTCTCCCTTATGTACAAATTAACTACTGATGAAATTGATCTAGAGTTGTATGATCTCTTCGATAAGCCACCCAACGTTGGTACTAGAGGGCATGCCTATAGAGTGCGTCCTGAGAAGCCTAATTCTAGTGCTTATGCCGGATCATTCTTGGTCAGAGTTGTTCCACTTTGGAATAGTTTGAAACCTGAATTGTTTAGGTGGAGGCGGTCACATACATTCCAGATTCATGTAGCTGACATTATCAAGGAACAGGAACGCTGTTAAACCGAACCTGGCTGTCCAATCGCCAAGTGCCAGAGCTAGTCCGCAGTGAGGGTGTGCAATCAATATGGTGTTCTTTATCGACGCTAATGGTTTCCCGCAACACATGGATCGGAGGACTCCACAATGAATTGTCTTGCGGTTTGGAACAATATATAACATTGACAGTAATGCAACGCCTGCATTTCAGAGTACACAATCACCATCACATTGGCTCCCGTAAGGTGACTCTGAGTTCACTGTTATCCTTGAGCATTCGAGATATTTCTCTCTTTTTCTTCGACCTTGTAATGTAGATAGCTAACGACATAGAAGACAGATGCTCTAGTAAACGTTCCGTATTGTTCCGCTCTCGGCATTGATACATGATAAGTTCCCTGCCCCTCTCTGCCCCTGACGCCGCTGCAGTCATCATGTGGACCGCGGAGGGTTGGCGGACCTACTAAGTTGGTATCCGGAGTCACATCTCAGCTAACGGCTTGCAGTGTTGGCCGGCCACTGCCCTTCCCTCCGCAAAGTACCACCGTCCCCATCTCCCTCCCACCTCCATGACCGTTGAAATAGGTCCGAATTACATATTTCTTCAGCCATTATATCTCTGTGCCTTATATTCCTATCCTATAAGTTTAATTCGTAACATGTAAATTCTATCATTTATCGTCCATATATTTTATTTTATTTTATCAAATTTTCTATTGCTTATACTATTGTCATTCTGTACTTCAATAATTACATATGTATTCCTGTACTCCAATTGTAAACAATAGCCGAATAATAATAAATAAATAAACTAAAAGCGGTTTTTAGCATGACATAGGGCATACCCAGGAAGCCACGACCGGCCTGATTAATTTTCCTGAATCGGCTCTAATCATCAGAGCGGGTCAACAGTCACTTAAAACCAGTTTTTCAATCAAAGCTATTTGATAAGGTGCCTGACGTCTAATCATGAATTTGAGTGAGGAATTGACTAGGGACCCCTTTTCTGGTATTCAGAGAGCCGTTCAGGAAAAATGAACCATAGCTTCTGTGGTCCCATATGTGCCCTTATATCATGCAAGAAAATCTTTTCAAAAAGCTTGGCAAACCACTCTTGATCTCACCACGTGCAACGGGTAGGATCAAAATTCTGGTGGCTCCATTGTAGCCAACCAGACTTCTCCTCCGGGGTCGTTAATATGATACCATGGCTTGTCCGGGAGGATAAGAAAACAGCTGAACTGAACTGTACATAGCCTGGTTTCGAAAGTCATTGAGTAAGGCCACCTCAGCATCAAACGCAGCTTTTTTTTTTGCTACTAAGAATGTATAAATGGAAGTAAAATGCGTGCCACATCCCAAAATGGAACTGATCAACGGCAAAAGCTTTATTCTTTACACCAGCTCCTTTTAAGGCATAAAGGAAGTATGGGAAACATTATTAACGATTATTAAGGATTGATTTAACCCCCACATATAACTAACAAAAGTCTTTTACTTCCCTCTAAATGATGGCAGCGTGGCGTATGTAAGTGGTGTAGTGACAAGTGGCCACCACGTCTCCCCCTCGAAAATCAGATTCGGACCAGCTCAGCCCAGCTAACTAGATTCTCCACACCACTAGGGCCTTTTCTACCGTATCAGATCAGTCTGGAAGCACTGATTTGTGAACAGCCGAACTCCGAAAGCCAGTGTGCAGGGAAGCCACTGACAGTTGACTCTGGGTTTAAGTAAAATACGTGGCGCATCCCAAGAAGTGTTGATAAAAACCGAATGCTTCGATTTATAAAGTAGGAGGGAAATAATCAAACTCTCAGAAGGGAAGAAGGGGAGTTTGTGCAAGGATCGAAGATGATAAACGAAAGCTTCTCGAAATTCTCGGAATTATGTTCGTGGAGATGCTTTCTTCGTAAGACTCAGAAATGGTATAAAAACGCTCATCACAGCCCTATAACAAAGCTATTCACTAGGGAAAGCACTAAATAGGAATTCTACGAAAAAAGAAAGTGGAGAGCACCAAGAACCATCGAGAGATTATTTTGCAGAAAGGAAAAAGAAAGAAATGAGGAAAGGATGGAACGAATCGATGAAGTGACCAGTTTTCTAGTATGTGCACTGTGCTCGACTATGATCCGAAAGGTATCAGCATCTGTGACCACTTTATTACAACGACGTGCGTGAAAAGGCGTTAGAATAATGGGTAGATTACTACTTCAGAGAGGTAGGTAAACGACCGCATTATAAAATCGACCCCAGGTGATTGATATTCGAACGCTCAAGCACAAGTGGGTGACCCCCATTGGAAAGGGAGTGCGGAAACGCGGCACGATGTTTCCAAAGCTACAATTTATGGCTGCACTACAGTAATCGATGCCAAACCTTGATCGAGGGATAAAAGATAGTTGGGTCGTGATTAATGAAAGAATCGGCTAGTATTGGTTTGCTCATGAAATTGTCTCAAAGGCATACCCCTTATTAGTGTGGCCCTTGCACACGAATGCGAGTGTATTGGTGCGAAA
>MU885464.1:0-16533 GCA_036418205.1 Ostertagia ostertagi | reverse complement strand
TTCAAAGATAGATGAGCAACCCGGCAACCATATCTAGAAGCTTTGGAGAAATACAATCTTCAAAAAGAGGTGCAATAGCGAAACATAGGATTTTTGACGTCCCTGTATCACCTGTCGTCCCGTTGATCGTCGATTGCTCGAGCGGGCGCCAGCAACGTCTCCATTCGTCCCTGTCGCGTGCTAGGGTGGTCCAGTGGATCCTCCTTGCTCGAGGGACACGAAGTCCATCATTCCTTTCGTTCAGAGCTTTCGTGAAGAAGTCTGACCATCGGGCCGGCGGTCGTCCAGGTGTTCGTTTGACGTCCCGAGGGATCCAGTCGGTAACCGCTCTGGTCCAACGGTCATCGCAAAATCGCATGACGTGTCCGGCCCACCTTATCTTCGATTCCTTGGCGAAAACGGCAGCGTCCCTGATCTTCGATCGTTGGCGTAGTTCCGAACTCCGGATTCCCCTCTGCACTTGCGTGTATAGGGTTACTCCTAGCATCGTCCTCTCGACAGCGCGTTGGATAACGCTGACCGCATGCTCGTCCTGCCTGCGCAGAGTCCAAGTCTCTGAGGCGTAGGTTAGGGCAGGAAGGACAGCGGAATCGAAGAGGTGGGCACGGAGCCGGATGTTCTTCGTCTTCTTCACTACTCCCTCGATGTTCTTGACGCTCCCCAAGCCGCTCGTTTCCTCCTGTAGTATAGTCGTTCTGCAGTATTATTCGCGACTGGTAACGTAGCTGGAGCATTCGGTGATGTTCGTTCCGTTGAGCGTGAATGGGGCATCAGGAACCAATCCGTTTCTCATAAACATCGTCTTCGTTAGGTTCAGCTGCAGACCGACCTTACCACAGGCGCAGTCGAAATCAGCCAGCATTCGCTCCGCTTGCTCGATGTTCGGCGTTATAAGAACGATGTCGTCAGCAAAACGAAGGTGGTGTAGTTGCCGGCCGTCGACCTTCACTCCCATGTCTTCCCATTCCAGTTGACGCATGACGTTCTCGAGAGCGGCGCTGAAGAGTTTGGGCGAGATGGTGTGTGCCCAAACCACGGAGGTCATCATCGACGTCAAGAGAGGTCATCATCGTCATCCTTTTTGACATCACGTCGTTAAATTTGACGGCATGTAAGTAAACCTTTACAGGCATTTACTGGGTTTAATCTAAACTTTTTTCGCGGCAAGCCGACGATCGGCAATATTGAGCTCTCGGTCTTTGCATTTCGCCGCGACAGAACTCTTCTTTCCTTTTACTTCTGTCAGATGAAGTCTAGAGGTATTATGGGTTTTGTCGAAGCATTCTATCGAGTTATCAGACGCTGATTTCAGAGATGCCTCCTTGTCTGCTGAACGAATTACGACTAAACTACAAAGACTTTTTGACTTAGTTGGGATAACACCTAATGAGGGCTGATTTGCAAATCAGTAATCACGATTTGAACCGTGCGAGTATTTCTTTGCTGTGTAGCAAAAGCGTCAAGGACGAAGGATATTGTTCATGACACCAAGTTGCTCGACTGTCGTAGTTGCGATTCTTGATGTTCTCTTCCTTGGAATTTCTGCGACATCAAAATGCCCGAGCGTACAGCAGTGCACGAGCAGGGCGCTTCCACGGTGAGCTACGCGGCATTTTGGAGAAATCATACCGGCCAACACGATTTCTGTTACATCGGAGGTTTTGACCCTCACATCGAGCTTGTAGAGGGAGCCATGGCTAACAGTGAACTATAACACTGGTAGTTCGACTTAGACCACGATTACAATCCCCTGGGAGTTGTTTTCGTTTTGACTCCATCAATATTAGCCCTCATTTTCAACGCCGACGCCATTCAGTGCCAGAAATTTTTTGAAGAGTTTGCTATCCATAGGGTTCACCAAGGAAATTAACTTAAGTATTTGACGAAATTGGTGAATCATTGTCAAAGAAGCCAATGACCACGAAGGACTTTTACCTCCCTATTTCCCCATCACTTTTCAGTACTTTCGATGTAAGCGTGAACTTTACGAC
The DNA here is from genome assembly GCA_036418205.1 of Ostertagia ostertagi. NCBI lineage: Eukaryota > Metazoa > Nematoda > Chromadorea > Rhabditida > Trichostrongylidae > Ostertagia > Ostertagia ostertagi. The sequence continues at coordinate 14,542 of MU885464.1, read as the reverse complement.
GACTTGGTCAGAAAAATGCCTCCGGATACAGTTCAAGCTTATAAGTGCTAATCAGCACTAGTATGATGCAAAAATAAAAAAACAATAAAATAAAATTACTGCTCCTATTTTGAGAATCTACGCGTTGCGACGAAATTGTAGCGTCGCAAACCGTCGCGCCGTCATAACTCCCTCTAAGGCGGGTTAAATGAAAGGGACTTGACAGCGATGGACTCCTCTCTCTGTGGCGAGTCTGACCATGTACAAAACTACTATTTTGGTTTAGCTGGAAATAAGTTATTCCATGAAGACTATCGTCGATTTCTCGTCACCAGTCTCGCCTCTCTTGATTTCAACTACCTCTCCAATCGGGAACTAGCTTTTAATCAGGAACGGTCAACGGAACCGTCCAGCTGTCGCGCCGCCGCGCGTGGCCATTTGGGCGACGTCGCAAGGCGACATTTTCCCGAAAAGTGCAGGATTTTTGGGATTCGACTGTGGGAGCAGTGAATTTGCTGCAGTCCACAATAATCTCTCTAGGGCGCGGACACCATATTCCAACTCCCATGTTTATTTATTTTTATTTAATTATTTATTTAAACTGCACTTTTGGTGCGCCCAACAAAGCCAAAACTCGTGTTAGTCGAACATAAACGAAGGAACAAACAAAACACATCAAGCAATTATTTAAATGAAACCAAGTACAAGAACTGCTACTGCCGGCAGACAACATACCCCTAACTAGACGGCTAAAGCTGAGGACAACGAGTCGTCATTATGAGGAGGCAGAGAGTTCCATGCCAGTTGATCAAAACGCAAGCAACCATTCGGCTAACGGACAAGAACGGCAAGACACCAAAACGCAAGGCACCATCAGTCACCCGTGTGTACCTGAAGGGTTGAGAAGACTGCATCAAGCGCATCGGCCTCTCAACGAAATTGTTTAATGCGTAGTACAACAAGGTGCAAAGTCAGCCTAGGCAACGCAACCGACCGTAGTCGTTCCCGGGCGGGCCAAAATAGGTGCCTCTTTGATCTAAATACGAACCCAGGGCGTAAGACCTAGGCCCAAGTATTCAAACGGAATACTTGTTGACCTGCACTGACTTGTGGACATAAAAGGACATTGTGTTGGTATGTTCTGGCTTTTTCTCAGAAAGTGGCGTGAACAAAATTGTTTTCGATTTCATATTATTAATATTGGAAAAATACAAAAAGAAAAAAGTTTGAAGGAATTGAAAGTATGCGCGCATTGATTGAAGTTGAATGTTGAAGAGACGGGTTCACAGAGCGTTTCCTCTAACGTTCAGTTAGAGTGACGCACACAGAAACTCGTCCACTGCAGTTGCAACGTCACGGCCATGACCAGCAGTGCGAGGTCGAAACGACTCTGTTGACATACACCCACTCTTACACGCCTTGATGATTTGATATAAAGCCTCCGGCCGACGGTAACACGTCAGTTAACCAATTTCGTAAAGTTGACGACACCGACTTACTTGAAGAGTCTCGACACCGCCCCGCCTCCCCTCACCGTAACAGTTACTTTGCGTGGAGATGCGGCAACGTGCGGCTCCGTGTTGCAGTTTTCGTGCTTTCTATTGGAGCTGTACTTCACCCGTTGCGCCGGAATGCGCTGATTAACATCAGTTAATTATTTATGTTTTATGTTGGAGGTTTTGTAGAGTGATGAATGCATTAAATTTTTTTAGTTTTCTCCGTTATCTTCGTGGGAATTTCGGGTTCCTTCTACATGCTTTCTGTCGTAACAGAACATCGATGAGGGTATAGAGCCCTGCCTATGGCAGGTGTATTAATTTGACAAGTGATATCGTGGGAAATGTCAGGTACTCAATCAAGTTCACCAAATAACTTTGCAAAGAAAAGATAAAGGATAAAGGATAAAGCATTTGCCGTTGATCAATCCCTTTTGGGATGCGGCACGCATTCTACTTCCATTTGTACATTCGCAGTGGCATTTGAATGCGATGTGGCCTATACAATGACTTGCGGGGGCCAGCCGATGTTCAAGTCAGTGTTTTTTATCCTCCCAGACAAGTCTGGTACCAATTAACCGACCCCGGAGGGATGGAAGGCTTGGTTGGCCCGGGCGACTCACGACCCAGGATTTGATCCCGGACCGCTCGCGTGGTGAGCGCGCCACTTGTCACTGCACCACTTCCGCCCAACTTTAATCCGCTATAGAGAAGAAACATTTATATATTACACCAGTTTAGCTCCGCCCGCTACCGCGCGCATGACACGGAAGCCTTTGATAGGACTGAGAATCGGTGAAGCTTTGGGTCTCACCGCTTAACTATAGCTGCTTCCTTAAATGCATTACTGTCCGTTGCTCATCTTGGCTGTATCTCACTGTTTGATAAGCGCAGTGAAGTGCACAGCTAAAGTGATGTATGTAAACAACCACCATGCATCGAGTATCGAGGTAATTTAGCGGTCGAATAATTTTTGATGATCTCAAATTAGAATGCCCAGTATTCACTATCGTATTTATTCGAGCATCTCATTCATCCTCAAGAACTCGAGAAGGTGCAGCGGTCGAAAGGTGTTTGAGTTTACAATTATAACGCTAATGAAATGATATTGAAATGAAATGCACTATCTGCAATCTGGTTTCGAGTGATCTCTACGTTCGTACGCATATCATTACTATTAGTCCTCAGCTGTCGTTATCACTTTTTGAAAACCACAAAATATGTTACCGTCCCACCCCCATATCATGTCCCAAAATCAGTTCCTGACGACTGCTGCGAAGCGCACTATATATTTCGTGAAATTTGTGTTTCAGCGCCCCTTATCTGCTCTTATCAGTCGTTATCACTTTGTACCCCCACCAAATATGTTCCCGCCCCACCCCCTATACCATGTCCCAAAATCAACTCCTGACGACTGCTGCGAAGCGCATTATATATTTCGTGAAATTTGTGTTTCAGCGCCTCTTATCTGCTCTTATCAGTCGTTATCACTTTGCAACCCCCACCAAATATGTTCCCGCCCCACCCCCTATACCATGTCCCAAAATCAACTCCTGACGACTGCTGCGAAGCGCTACTATTTATTCGTGAAATTTGTGTTTCAGCGCCTCTTATCTGCTCTTATCAGTCGTTATCACTTTGTAACCCCCACCAAATATGTTACCGCCCACCCACTATATCATATCAAAAAATCAGCTCCTAACGACTGCTGCGACGCGTGCTATGAATTTCGTGACACACGCACACACACACACACGTACAGACAGACATAGCGTTTTATATATAGTAGGGATAAACAGCGCAAGGGTGGAGTGTTCCCTCCAAACAAGTAATCGTCCAGGCATTTGTGAAAAAAATTCTTTTTTGTTATAAAGTTTGGGGTAGAGTTTCATTGGGATGAACAATTTTTCCATTAAAAAAGGCTCTCTTCAAATGTAAGGCTACAAATTGTTTATTGCCAAGAAGTACGCAATTTTTTTTAAATTTTCACCTCTTCAGAAAATCGTCCCGTTGATTCTTTTTTGTGCACATTTGCACGTTTCGCGTTAGAAATTATAGCGAAGATTGACTTGTTCATAGGTTTGAAAAGGCGAAACTACCTCGATCCTACTTTCAATCATTAGAGTGCTGTTCGGATATGCTTTCACCGCACAAACAGTGCATTTTTTAATAATCACCCCTTCCTCCTCGAGGAGCTACCAGTTTGACGCCGCACGCGTTGAGCGCAACAACACAGTTCTGCGGCGATATGAGTTGGTGCGTGAACTCCCGGTCTTCAGATATTCATGGGACCGAATTACCACTTCGACGCAAAGTCCGCTCGCACTGACCCATTTCCCACACACCAGTAGCAGTTGACTTCTCTTCCGCCTCTTCCGTTGTAAGACTCGATCCACCTTTTTCCCGTCTCCAGGAAAGGACTCTTGGAATCGAGTTATAATCTTTTGTGAATAGCCCCGCCCACCAATAGCAAATAGCTTCATTTCCTTCGTTGACCTCTATTCACTTTTGCCGGTCTCACGGCTTTTTGGAACCGAGTTATAAATTTCGAGCAAGACTGCATCCACTTTTGTGCACGCCGCGCCCACCTTTAGCACTCAACCACTCCTTCTAACCTCTATCCACCTTTTTCCTACTCTCCAATGCTTCTCGGAACCGAATTATATGGACTTGTAGGAAACGCTATGTACTTTAGGACACGCCCCGCCCATTGTGGGCGGTTCCCGCCCACGTTATGTATGCTGAGAACTACCGAGACATTGCTTCGCTTGGCTTTTTTAACTTGAAAAAGATCTCGCGACTGAAAATATCAGTGCTCTAACTGACGCCAATTGAAAGGAATCCGAACAGATTGACCGTTTTTTTTTCAGTGCGTTCCCGATGTGTTGAAGAAGATGTATTGAGACATCTCTTATTGTAAGAGTCGTAAAGATTCACATGGAGTCATTATTCTGCATGATCTGACGATGAGCCCCAATCACTTTCAAACCTGATCTGACGTCGTCACGTTACCGTTGGTTTCCCAGCTGGTTTACTTTCCTTCGATCGACTGACCAGCATATTCACCGCTGATCAGGACCGGGACAGTGTTCTAAGATATCTAAAGCCTAGCGGCAGCCTAGCTTAATCGATTTAAGAGTCATACAAAAACAAATTAAATCAACTCCAGGTTCAATTCGTCCGAGAAATTTATGGGAAACGAGATGGGCTACGCGCAAAAGTGTCAACCGACATAACAGACTCAATGTAAAGACAAGCATCAACAGCTCGAGAGCGAAATCTTCAAACTGAAAGCAAAGCAAGACGATGTCTGCTTTCTTTGAAATCGCTCGATCCCACTTCAAAAGAAAACTCGCAAAAAGCCTCAGACTCTTGAGCTGACCCTCAGCACCGCCCTGTACATAGTTTGACCTCATGCCACAATGTACGTTGGGGTGCTATCGCAAGATACAGATGCCTTTCAATGGCAATGCATTTGAAATTACGTGGAACACCTCCTTTTGTTGAAAGCGGGACTAAATTGAGGCAGAGAAGGGGAGGCTCCATAGTGCGTTAGCAGTTTTCATTTTCCCCACAATTTTTGGCTCATCCTAGATCAGTTCTAGAGAATGCCTCGAATCTTGCGCTAGTGCCCTATCCTACACTTATTTACTTCGTCTGTCTGACTATTTGTCGTCTGTAGGTCTGTCACAAAATTTCCTAGCTTCTGGAGATCCTGGACAGACTGGGTTAAGCGCAATATGGGTGGGCATTTCTACAAAACACACATCAGCTGGGCGGAGCCCCGCCCACAGTAGACGGCTTGCATCGAAGGGAATTCGCATGATACGAATACCCTTCCCTTTCTATAGACTGGCTGTGTGATAAAAGAGATATCTAGCTCTACTGAGCCAAGCTCTCTCACTGAAAACTTCAAAACTTGATGTCTTAACAGACTAATGTTTCGTGCCCCTTAGCCGCTTGCCTATAGAGCGAAATGCGAGGCATTCCGTGTGTCAAAAACCACTGCGGGAAGCGGGCCTGTTTGCATGAAAACGCCGCCAGTCCATTGAAGTAATTCGCTTTTGCTTGATATGTTTTAGCGCTCGCCTGTTTTTTTTTCTTGTTTTTCTTTCACTTAGTGGCTTGTTCCTGCGCGAAGCAGGAATGAGACTCCCTCTCGAAAATGAAATTGAGATTCTTTAACTCGCACGAAACATTAGCTTGTTAGGCATCAAGTTTTAAAGAAGATTCCATGACAGAGCACGGTTTATCAGAAATGGAAGATTCTCTTGTGACGCGAGCTTTATTCTATCGGGAAAGGGAATCTCGGTGCTAGCATGGAAATCTTGGTGCTTTTCTGATCTCAATATCTATAAAATCCCTGCAAAAAAATCATGGAGTTTGGCGTGAATTTTGTCCAAGTCATGCGCGATTCCTAAGTTCAACACTTTTTGCATCGATTCTATCTTGTTCAAATTCCGACAACACTTTTGTTATACTACAGGGTAGGCCAAAATTATGAGGACCAAGACATTGTGTCGTTAAAACACAGTTGTTTGATGGGACAAACAATTTTCAGGGCAGTGTTTGCAACTCTTACCTCAAAGTATTAGGTTGTCTCATAAGTAGTGTCGCTTTTTTTCAACCAAAAAATTTTCATCTAAATCATGAAACTTTTACATCGTTTTATATACCATTCGAAAGAGAATTGTCTGCTCTACAAAATGCTGTGTTCCGCTTCCACCGCTATTTCAGAGTTTTCGAATTTCAGGCCAGCAAAATGGGAGGTCTCGCCGGCAAAAATTGACCAAACCGACAACTGGCTGTAACTTTATTTTCCCTGGGGAGAAATCAATCAATGATGTACCCTCTACTTACTCATGACCTCTTCTAAACATTCCACTCTTAGGTTGCCGAAAAAGCTTTGCCGTGTTTCTTTTCGAATTGGCTGACCGATAAGCCATAGCAATTTTCAAATTTAAAATTGTTCCTCGTAAACGCCATTGTTTCATATCGAGTGGTGTTCCTTTTGTGAGCACTTCTTCTGCTCTATTCGCTCATTTGTTTTGTTTTCTCTGTTTGTTGGGAATTAGTTCGAATTTTAGATGTTTCGGTATAAGGTGCTTTACCGCGAAAGTGACCGCATTTCTTTGAAAAAAATTATCCCTGAGAAGATGAGAAAATCAACCAGGCGTACATTCCTAACTTAGTCATGACTTGTTCTTCAAATTCTACTAGTTTTTCAATGTCTCGGCTATAAAAAAATTTCGACCTAGATCTCAGGTAATGGTGCTCGACCGTCGAGTTCTGGTTGAAAAACCAGGTCTGGAAATGGAACGACGCGACTTTTAGGAAACCTAATAGTGTAATGTTTAGAAGAGGTCATGCATAAGTAGAGGGTACATCATTGATTGATTTCTCCCAAGGGAAAGATAAAGTTAGAGATAGTTGTCGGTTTGGTCAATTTTTGTCGGCTGGACCTCCCATTTCGCAGGCCTAAAATTTGAAAACCCTGGAACATAGGTGGAAGTGGAACATAGCATCTTGTAGAGCAGACAATTCTCTTTCGAATGGTATATGACACGATGTAAAAGCATGGAGGATTTAGAAAAATTTTTTGGTTGAAAAAAAGCGACACTGTTTATGAGACAACCTAATAGATCCAGAATAGAATTGAGATCTGCCACCTGCCGCGTAAACGCGAGCCTTCAGATGAACGGGGATGGCGCGTGCGCTGACACTGCGAATAAGGCGTCTCAAAATTCAGGCCCTCTGCTTTGCTTTCTTCAGGGGATCGAAGTTTTGTGGGGCATTTATTTGCACTTGCCTCCAGGGTGTAAAATACAGAAGTCTAGTGATATAAGATAAAAGGTTCCTATGTAACAATTCTTCAAAAGCAGGAACTCGAAAAATCGCTTCTTCAGGGAATTTTTGTCCTATTCTTAGGTGCTTGGTCCTGTTAAAAGTTCCAAGTATAGTACTCAAGAAGCTTAGGAGTACGAAAGTCGGCAAGGGGAGAGCAGGTTTCTGCATCTGATAATTATCCTGGTGGTAACTGTATCTTTCCGAGTCTCCGAATTTTCCATCTGTGGTGATTCCAAACTTATTGAAGAGTTGAACTGTTGCTCATAAGGGCTTCTCTGATAGGTTAGACTGCTGCTAGATGTAACGTGCCAGAGCCCCTAGTGAGTTCAATTTGAGGACTGACTCAAAGTGAAGTAGTTATTTCACTAGTTTTGAGAACTTCATGAAATTTGGTTTCATTAGGAAGAAGACATTGTACCCTTTCACATAGTGCACAGAAAACGAGATGAAAATGGAGCGATACGGAAAAAAGTGGATATGACTGCGCGCGCACGCGGTCCTCATAATTTTGGACCACCCTGTACTATTTTTTGTCTGACAGCCAAATATGTGTTACCAAGTTAGGAAGTCTCGTGAAGGACAATTGAAAAGTAATCGAAAAGTGAGGTCTTATTGTAAACATTTCGTGATATCGGCAAAGTGACCTTTCACACTAAAATCACTAAGAAATATTTGTGCGAAGCTTAATTGAGAAATGGCGTTCATTGAGCAATGTGCGTAGAAAATATATAAATAAAATTAACGATGTTCGTATAGCATACATTATACGAAGTTATATATATAAAAATAAAATAACAAGTTGTATAAAAAAACACCATTCACCTGACGTCACCATATATATTGCAAAACGGATATGGATTCTCCAAATTCCTTTTCATCCACGATAGACAGCTTTGTTTAGCAAAGTCGCAGCCCAAGTTGTGGCCCCACATCATGTCCTCGGCTTTGCTGAAACGACAATTTCACAATTCTCTTCTCTGATTCAGAATACCCCAACACACCGAACCTCGTTATGCAATACTGCAGCTCTTTGCAATTCGCCTCTGATTTCGTGGTCTCTATTGTAGTCTATAGGTGGTGGACGACGTAGGGCGAACGCACAAAAAGGCATTAGAATATGTGAAAATCATGATCATAATCACATTGAATGAAACACACCGCTTATGTTGACCTCAGTCATGAGCGGATTTCCTTGCCCCTTCCCGAGGTTTTGTTGGTGGTTGGTTCACTCCATCGGCTTCCCTTCATTTTGCGTATGGACAGATAGGCACATTGGCATAAATAAAAAGGTTCATACTCTCTCTCTCCTACAGCCAGTGAACGACGTGCACGTGGCGAAATTATTGGTGGAAAGATAATATCTGTTGAGGCATCGTTCCGGTTTAATTCTAGATCCTAGATTACGCAACTGTTGCGATTAACATAGTATTAAAGCACTTCTAATAACTGATCGTTTTCCAACTTTACGTTAGCAACGCACGCTACGTGATTGACCGTACAGCATCGCCATCGAATGAAGCTAAGACTTCATCAGTTCCATCGAAAGGTTAGCTGAGCTTGTGTCCGAGGCATCATAGCTTTTCACTTTTTCGATCGTTTTGCCATCTATATTGTTCGTCGCTGTAGGACTGAACTAATTGTGCATCTACTTGGTGTTGGACGAATTCGGTCCAATTTTACTTCCTGTCTGTTGAAGCTCAAGCGCATCATGTGCAAAATAGCGCAATCGTCAGCAAAAGAGGATGAGTCAGTCATTTTCCATCAATCTCCATACCACCCTTCCTAGTCAAGATCACCGACCAAGGCTTTCAAAGTTAGTGGAAAAAATTTTGGCGAATTCGTGTTACCTTCTCAAACGCCCTTGTCCCGTGCACACACGGTAGCACATTCCTTGGTGAAGGTGAGCCCGACCTATGGCTTTAGGGAATCTCGGTTATTAGGAATTTCCTTCTGGTTTAGCTTAGTGTGATGCTTTTAAAAGACTCTTCGCACAAATATCTGTCCCACCTTGTAAGGAGAGAGCACACGCAAATATAAATCCATGTTTCGGCATGCACTAGACTTCATTAAATCTCTTCTGCACCGAACTCTTTTTTCATACTTCTTTTTTTTCTTCTTTTTTACTTATAATTTTGACACATGTCGTACAATCCGCATTCTTGCCATTGCCTCCTTTTTAAGCCTTGAATTCTGTGCACTGCATACTTATCATTTATGTCCTCACTATTAAATTAGGGACCTTGAAAGCTCCAGAGAAATATTTTCTGCATTGTCAATGCAGCTATTCTCCAACTATAACTTTCGGGCTCTATCAATTGCTTCTCGACATGCATCCTGACCTTTTCCTTTGGCGCCCCCCCCTATCATTTTACGAGCTCTGATAATTGCAGAAGTTGTTTACACTTACGGATGTTTTAAAGAGCCGCTCCAGTACAATAATCTTATTCCTGTGTTACCTGTGTTGCGCCGTGCACTCATGTTTGGTATAGATATCGTGAAAAAATCGGACAACCGCGTGCTTGGTTCATCAGTATTACACATCGACTGCATTTCAGAGTCACTTGCTGATTAATTTTCATCAATCCTAGTTTTCATATCTAAGAACGAATCCATAAATCCCAGTATTAACTGATTTCAACCACTCTGTTCTTCTTAATAAGTGCCTGTATACATGTCATGATCTGCCAAAGATTGAGTCAACATTATCTTGACAGAAAACATTATCCATCGTCGATAAAGGCTACTTCACTACTGCTGGCTTGTTACAAATGCTCCACCGGAGAGTCGATGCCGTGCCCTCAGAAGGTCAGCACTTTCGAGCTGCAAAATGCAATGAGGCTCCTCTCCGAGCTTCCTCTTCGGATCGTATTTCTTCTGTAAGATGATTTTTCCCTAGCAAGAAAGGTAGATGGCCTTCGAAAGGATCCTGACCGCCGCTGCATTGTGGATCGGGACGGACTTCTCCAGTGAGCTTCCAACTCTGGAGCTGTGTTATTCTCGGATCACGTCACCTTGGTTGTCGTGGAGCGGACATACTTTTCTATCCAGCTTCAAGCGCTTATTAAGAGAGGCCTGGTCCATTGAAAAGTCAAAGATTTAAAGAAATGCCCAGTGACTGAATCGCGATTTGCATTTCATACGTGAACCAGAACGTTTTGCTAAATTTGAAAGTTTTTCCCCCTCTGATCGATCTATCGATTGCCACTGATGCTTCTGCAGGTGATCAGCATAAAACAAATACCGAGCATCACCATCAGCGGCGTTGTTCACCTCGTAGGGGTGGAACAGGACAGATAGGTGTTGGTTGAAGCAGAGTTGCACTCTTGTCACCACTGTTCAATTAATAAAAACTTCTTTGTCCAACAATGTCTGGAGTGCAGTGCATAGCAGAACATAAGGTGTGCGGGATTGTCTTCGGTCGAAGAGCACAGCAGGTTTAGATCGGCAACCGATCGCTCTCCCAGTCAAGGTCTTCAGGCTGTAGTCCCCAGAGCAAAAAAATTCAACGTTCCTGTACCGCATGGTGAACGAGAAGGAGGAGCATCGCAGAGCGAAGGATACCCCTGGCTTCGACCGTTTTTGGGATCAGTGGAAGTTAGCTCGAAGCGTGAGAGACAGACTGGCTCTCTTCTCTTTTGGTTTTCACTTCAAAGCAGCTAAAGCGACTATGTTTTGCATGCACGAAACGAAGTGATTTTACGCCTACTTGGTCAAATTCAGGGATTACTAGACGAACTTCTGGTATGAGGTGCAAAAAAGTGGCACGAACTTATGGAACGACCTGACATATTAGGTTGTCTCATAAATACTGTCGTTTTTTTTCAACCAAAAAATTTTCATCCAAATCCTCATGCTTTTACATCGTTTCATATACCATTCGAAAGAGAATTGTCTGCTCTACAAAATATCGTGTTCTTCCTTCCATCTATGTTCCATGGTTTTCAAATTTTAGGCGCCTTAGCGAAATGGGAGGTCCAGCCGACAAAAATTGGACCAAACCGACAACTATCTCTAACTTTATCTTCCCTTGGGAGAATGTGTACCCTCTACTTATGCATGACCTCTTCTAAACATTACACTATTAGGTTTCCCAACAAGTCGCGTCGTTCCATTTCCAGACCTGGTTTTTCAACCAGAACTCGACGGTCGAGCACCATTACCTGAGATCTAGGTCGAAATTTTTTTTAGCCGAGACATTGAAAAACTAGTAGAATTTCAAAGAACAAGTCATGACTAAGTTAGGAATGTACGCCTGGTTGATTTTCTCATCTTCTCAAGGATAATTTTTTCAAGAAATGCGGTCACTTTCGTGGATAAAACACCTTATTCCTAAACACCTAAAATTCGAACTAATTCCCAACAAACATAAAAACAAAACAAATGAGCGAATAGAGCAGAAGAAGTGCTCACAAAAGGAACACCACTCGATATGAAACAATGGCGTTTACGAGGAACAATTTTAATTTGAAAATTGCTATGGCTTATCGGTCAGCCAATTCGAAAAGAAACACGGCAAAGCTTTTTCGGCAACCTAAGAGTGGAATGTTTAGAAGAGGTCATGGGTAAGTAGAGGGTACATCATTGATTGATTTCTTCTCAGGGAAGATAAAGTTACGGCTGGAGCTCCCGTTTCGCACGCCTAAAATTTGAAAACCCTGGGACGGAAATGGAAGAGGAACATGGCATCTTGTAGAGCAGACAATTCTCTTTCGAAAGGTCAAACGGTATAAAAGCATGGGAGATTTACATGAAAACCTTTTGGTTGAAAAAAAGCTACACTATTTATGACACAGCCTAACATATCTTTACTACATGCTTCTAACATGATTTAGTCATCATTCTTCGTGCTCCCGTTGATTTCGTTCCCCTATATGAAAATTTTCAATTACGTTTCATTTTGTGGCTATTGAGCCGAGCCCTGTGAGTCCAGACGTGGGATCACAACACGGCTGTTCCACACGGGCAGAAACGCATAAGCATTCACTACCCTTACTGCATTCAAACCCTTTGTACGACAATATTGAGTAAGGAAGAACCTACTCGTAGTTCACTTTGTACCAACCAGAGTCTTCATATAGTGCCAGCGTCAAACGGGAGAACGCCCCATTTTGTGCGGTCCTCGTTAAACCACCACTCATTGTTTCATCCTTAAAGAAGGAATTCGTGATGAAACGTAGGTCAAAGAAGTGGGAAATTGCATAGCATAGTTAGGAGACTGGAGGAGCTCTTGAGGGTTGCTGACGCGCAATTGAAAGTGAAAAAGATTTGAGCCCGACGATCTAGCATAACTCACTCTTGGCGCGGTTTTGGAATATGCCCACCGACTATCCACGCTACAGGTCTGTACGTGGGGAGTGATGTGGCAGAGAGAGCGTAGTGTTGAAGAGGGCACAGCGATGAGAGCCATCAATCAACGGGCAAGGAAGGGGTCCCATTTCTCGGGTTCTGGGCCGTTTCTCATGGTTCTTCCTTCTTTCGTGTACCACTCACCATCCCTAGGTTAATTTGAAATGGGTTGCTTTTCATCGTGAATTCGTCCTTTAAAGGAAGCGATTACGATAAGGAATTTTCGCATCGGGGGAGAACCTGCGCCACACGGAGCAATTACTTGGCTGCCAAGGAAGCGATGTGTGGTCCTCCCACGGCGAAAGGTGCTGTGGTTGCTGAGCAGGACCCGCGTGACGCCCCGCCCCCAGTGACGTGACGCCCACTAGTTTTGTTGATGATCTGGATGGACTGTTTGCTGTTGGCTTTTCATTTTGGATGATCATTTCCCTTCTAGCGGCTGTATCTTCCAACTTGCCCACGTATTGCCTTATCAATCAAAACACTATGCTTGTTGGCATGATGGCGGCTATCGGGGTTAACACGTCCGAACAACGTCGTTCTTTACCGTCGCTCATCCATGGTCGAAAATGAAAGGGCAATCAAAGGGGTACTATTTTGCTTATTTTTGACGGATTTCTTTGCTTTTTTCGCCATTGGCGTACTATTGAGACCCTCACGTCCCCTCTAAACCCCTTTGAGATCTATCGTAATCGCTTCTTTAAGTGCTGAAGTTGCTCGTGATACAGGTCATACTTAGTGAAACGGATTAGCAGCTGAGGAGCGTACAAGTGTAATATATTATAGATTAGTTGTTACAATAGTTTCTTACCAAATGAATATTTTTGCTCTTGTAGACTTTTTACTGCGCTTGCACACACTTTTGGTCCTCATATTTGAATAAGTCAGATATTTAGCGCATTTAGGGACACGGTGGGCCACAATTATTAGGTCAGCCGATAAGAAATATTCTCACATTTGTGATATTGCTTCTGTGCTGCGTTTTCTGGCGCGCAGCAGGTATATCAAAGCGATTCGTGCTCAAACCCGGATATCAAGGGGGCTAGTATGGCTATGTAGGAAGCTGGCGCCCATCTAGCATATCAAGCAACCCTTTACCGTTGCTAGATATGCTAGATGGGCGCCAGCTTCCTACATAGCCACTCCAGCGACTACCTCTTCCATGATTTTTGATAGACTGCTTCTGGACTCCTCCTTTGAGAAAGGTCTTTCGAACACATCGTCGCTAGCCGACGTCTTGCTGAAAAAGAGCCCCTTTCCTCTAGGAACGCACCACACAGGCACAAAATGATACAACTGGTTGGAGTGAAGTGCTCTTCCAGAATGAAAATGAAAGAATGCTGTTAGCGGCTTTGAAGTGGTAGATGGAAGCGTCACAATTTTGTGCCGGAGCCTAGCTGCACTGCAAACGTTTCGCGTTCGCCAAAAGAATGCCACATCTCGCTTTCTCGCCTCCCCCCATGGCTATTGCATTCATGATGCATATACTTCCCTGGAACGCTATACCGCACTCGTATTGTTGTATATGGAAGAAGTTCTTGGAATGGAGGATGTAGGATGTTAAGAACCAGCAAGGGCAAGGAGGCCAGTGGAGGGCTTTTTGCTTGCACTTAGCCTGGTATTTACTCCTCAGTACTCCTGCACTCCTTCCAAACCTCTTCCTCTTCCTGCCGTAATGAGGATTGGATTGTGATTGTTTGTAAATTTTGTGAAGATAGCATGTCAACTTCACGGTCCCTCCATCCTCCCTGCATGTGAATTATTAGGTTTTCATAAAGAGAGTTCGTGCACGCACCTCAAAAACTCGTTTCTCCCAATGTGCGCCAGCTAAACCGATGCCACCATAATTTTCAAGTTCTGCTCCTTCCAATGTT